>JAJMZS010000694.1:0-15435 GCA_023807205.1 Isotricha prostoma | reverse complement strand
AATAGAAGAAGAAAAAAAAGAAGAAGAAAAAAAAGAAGAAGAAAAAAAAGAAGAAGAAAAAAAAGAAGAAGAAAAAATAGAAGAAGAAAAAATAGAAGAAGAAAAAAAAGAAGAAGAAGAAGAAAAAGAAGCTGAATTAGAAGAAATTTCAGATGAAAAAGTAGAAATTAATGAAGTAGTAGATTATAATGAAAATGAGGAAAAAGAAAAAAATGAATTAAAAAATCAAAATATTGATGAAGAATTAAACAAATTAGATGATTTAGCTAAAGAAGAAGAAGATATAAATGAAGAAGAAATAAAAAAAGAAGAAGACAAAATAGAAGAAGAAATAAAAGAAGAAGAAAAAAAAGAAGAAGAAGAAGACAAAATAGAAGAAGAAAAAAAAGAAGAAGAAAAAGCTATTTTCCAATCACAATATTTTGAACATAAAGAAGTTGAAGAATTAAGTCCAAGAAATAAATATTATGATGAAGGTAGTCAAAAAATTGAAAATGATTTTGCATTAGAAGAAGGTAAGAATGAAAATTAAAAAATAGAAAATATTTTTTAACTAATAAAATTATCTTTATTTTTAATTTTTAATAATTTTCTGTTTAAAGTATTTTTGTTATTATTGAGAATAATTATAATTAATTCATTTATAAAATTTTTTTATTTCTTGAGAATATTAGGTCAATAAAAAAATAATTATTCTTATTTTTCTTTATAAATATAATTAAAATATATAAGATGAATATATATTTATTTACATTTTCTTATTTATTTTAGTTTTTTTCTTAATTTGAAATTTATTTATTTTTATTTTTTTTCTTTAAAATAAATTTATTTATATAAGTTGAATTATTTTTTTTAATTCTTGGAGAAATTTCTTCAAAATATTTAATATTTATATATTTTGGTGAATGAAATTTATTTTTTGTTGTTTTTTTTGTTTTATCATTTTTCTTCCCATTTTTAATTATTGTTGTTCTATTTGTTATTAATGATGATGTATTTGCATTTGTTCTTGAACTTGATAAATTATCATTCTCATTTTTATCTAATTTATTTGATAAATTGTTTTCAAATTTAATATTATTATTTTTTGAATATAATATTTTTGTTTCAATATCTAACTTTGTTGAAAATTTTATTGGAGAAAAATCTAATTTTTTATTATTAATTTCTTTTTTATTTAAATTTCTATTTAATTGTAATGTCATTTTATTTACTGATTGTTTTTTACTTTTAACGAATGAATAATCTAATATTTTAATTTTTTTGTTTTCACTTTTTTTATTTATCGTCTGATTTTTATAATTTGAATTTAATTCATTTTCATCTTTTAAATTTAATATTTCTTTTGTATTTATTACAAATTTTCCATTTTCTAATTCTAAAATTCCAAATTGTAAATTATTAATTATTGAATCTATTTTTTCCTCAGATACTTTTTCATTTGAAATGTGAAAATTATTATTTTCTTTTTTAATAATGTCAAAAACATAATCTGGAATATTTACACTATTCTTTTCCCAATAATTTAATTTATTTTTATTATTTGAAGTAGAATAATTTTTTTTTAAAATGTCCTTTTCAAAAGTTTGATTGCCTGACGTTAAAAAATTTTTATTTGAATAATAAATGTTATAATTAAAAAATATATTTTGTGTTTTTTTTTTATTCTTATCAAACCTACTAAACTTCTTTTTTGATAATGAATTAGAGAGAATGAATTTCATACTGAAAGACAAAAAAATAATAAATTTAATTAATCAAAATATTCCAATAATAAAAATTAAATAAAATGAATAATAAAACAAATAAAAACTCTTTAAAAATAAACCAAACATATGATATTCAAACTCCAAAAAAAGAAGATTCATCACCTTTAAAACAATTAAACCCATCTTTAATAAATTTGATATCAGCCAAAAAATTAAATCTTAACAATAATCAATATATTCCTTTAAATCAAAGAAGAGCAACAATAAAGTTTACAGAATCAAAAAAATTAAATAACATAAAAACAAGAGATAATATAAAATTTATAGAATCAAAATATAGTAAAAAAACAAATAACAATTATTCATATTTACATCCCCCATATATAAAAAAGAAAATTCCAGCAATAAAACCAATAGAAAAGAAAATATTAATGAAATATTCTTCAAATGATGGGGCAATAGAAAATTTATTTGGTAAATCATCATCATCAATAGTAGAAACAATATCTAAACCAAAAGCAATAAAAAAAAATGATGGAAAATTAAGTAGATTTTTAATGAAAACTCCTCCTCCAATTTTAAATTCAAAAAAAAGATTAAAAGTTATAAAAAAAGATACTTTATATCATTCTGATGTTGATTCTCCTTTTATAAAAAGTGAAAAAAGTAAATTTAAAAGTGAATCAAAAGTTAAAAGTAAATCTACTGATATTAGTATTGATGAAAATAGAAAAACTTCAAATTTTAATACTGAACCTGAATTTAATAATTTTGATATTAATTTAAATAATAGTTTATATAAAGGAGGTGTTGTTAATCTTAATTTAAATCAAAATAAAAAAAAAGGTTTAGATAGTGAAGATAAAGTTTTTGAAGATAAAATTATTAAAATACAAATTTGGTTTAAAAAATTATTTAGAAAAAAAGAAAAAAAAGAAAATAATGAAAAAGTTAATAAAATTGGAAATTTAATTGAATTTTTAAATCAAAAATTAAAAAATAAAAAAAAAAAATTTATAAAACAGTTTAAAAATAAAACAAGAGATAATATTTTCAAAAAGATTAAAAAAAATTTAAATCACCATAAACCGAGTTTAAAAAAGAAATTAAACAAATCTTCACTGTCAATAAATATTGAAAGCAATTATTTTTTACCAAATGATAAATATATAAATAAAAAATATCATTCACCAAAATTAATTTCTAATACAAAAAAATTAGATTTATTTAATCAAAATATAAATATTAATACCATATCAACTTTTACAAATTTATTACAAAAAAAGAATAATAATAATAATATTATAAGTAAAAATGTAAATAATTTTTTAATTAAATCTGAAAAATATTCTTCTTTTAATGAAATTGATTTTGAAATTAATAACGAATTTCTTTTTGAACCATCAAAAAATAAAATTTCAAAATTTAATTCACTTGATACTAGTAAAGAGATAAATGATTTCCATATAAAATCAGATAAAATTTCTTCATTTAATGAAATTGAAGTTGAAATTCCTAATAATACTGAAATTACAATACAATCATCAAATAAACCAAATAAAAATGATATATTAAAAATATGTTATAAAGTAAATAATTTTAATATTAAAAATGATAAAAAACCATCATTTAAAGTATTTGAAATGGATAAATCAAAAGAAAGAGATATTATGTTTCAATCTTCTATTAGTAAGATTTCAAAAGATGATTCATTTAAAATATGTAATAAAGTAAATAACTTTCATATTAATTCAAATAATATTTCATCATTTAAAGAACTTGAAGTTAATTTTATAAAAGATAATGAAATTAGTTATTTTGATTCTGAAGATAAAATTTCTAAAATCAACTCAAGTTTAATTATAAATAATGAAATAGATATATTTTATATTCATAAGCCTTCTAAAAAGAGAAAATTTAATTTAAATGGATTTTATACTAAAATTAGTAATTTTAATTTTATGTATGAATCTAGTCAAAAAAAAGACTTGTTCAATTTAATTAATAAAATAAATAACTTTGATTTTCAAATAAAAAGAAATAAAATTCCTTCTTTTCAAAATATTAAAATGGACTCTTTAAAAGATAAACAAATAATATATCAACCTATTAGAAAAAATTTAGAAATTAGTAGTCCAATTATAGATATTCAATATTATGGAGATAAAAAAAAACAATTTTTATGGATTAAATTACCTTTAATTTTAATGAAAATATTACCTCAATATACTTGTTTGTTAAATTTTAAATTTTTTCTAAAACAAATTAAAAATCATATAACAAAACAAAGGATAAAAAGCAATTTATCAAAGAAATTTAAAAATGAAGATTTAAAATTAGTGAAACATTATTTTGATAGACTTAAACTAAAATTAAAAGTAGGATTAAAAACGAGAAAAAATAGTAAATTACTTGATAAAACCAAAACAAAAAGTAAAGAATTAAAAATAAAAAAAATAGAAAAAGATAAAGATTCAAAAATAAAAGAATTAAATAAACAAAAAGATGTTAAATTAAATGAAAAAGATAATAAATTAAAAGAAAAAGATTCTAAACTAAAAGATAAAGATACTAAATTAAAAAGAAAAATAAAATCAAAAAACATTGAAAATTCATCATCAGCAATAAATGAAAAATTCAATAATTTAAGAATACAAAAACAAATAGATTTTGAAATAGAAAAAAATTTCTTTGAAATAGAAGCATTAAGTGATTCATTTTATGATTTTAATAAAAGTTTATTATCAAATAATATAAATATCTCATTTGAAGGAAAGAGAAAAAATTTAAAGAATATGAAATTAGAATCAATACCAAAGCCAAAAAAACTTAACAAAATTTTCCCAAGAAGTGAATCAAAATCAAAAATGAAAATTCTAAAAAAATTAGAAAGAAATGAAAGAAAAAGAAATAGAAAATTACATTTTATAAATAAAAATGATGATTCATTAAACAAATCAATGAAATATAAACAAATAAGAGTCGTAAAAAAATTTTTTGATGAAATAACTGGAAATATAATTGAAGTTCCAGCACAACCAAATATAACTGAAAGAGGTTATAATAGTTTTATTGAAGAAAATAATTTAATAGAAACAATTTTAAAAGAAGATAAAAATAAAAAAATGAAAAGATTAATTATTTATAATTTATTCAGACAATATTTTAGATTTTGGAAATATGTAACAAATATTAAAAAAAATAAAAAGAAAAAACCAAGATTTTATGACATTATTTTAATAATGATGAAATGTTTATTTGATAATAGTGGAATTATAAAAAAATCTTTTGAAAGTGAACTTTATTTTATTAAAGGAAGATATATATTTATGTGGTATAGAAAAATTTTAGGAGGAAGAAAGAAAAAAGAAAAAGAAGTTTTAAAAGAGAAAAAGAATGAATGAAAAAATAATAATTTTAATTTAAATTTGAAATTGTTTCTTTATTTATATATTTAAATAATAAATTATTATTTTTTGAAATAGATTTTATTTAATAAATTATATAATTTAAATTTTTTAAATTTTAAAAAGAATAATTTTTTTTGAGTATATATGGATATTAATAATCATGGTTCATCATTAAAGCCAATAATACCAATTCCAAAATTAAAATATAATGAAATTGGAATAAGAAGTGATTTAAAAGGTCATGAAATCAAAAATTTAATAGACAAAATAATATTTTTTTTAGTATATAAAAAATATCCTCATGTTATTTTAAAATCAAGAGCAAAAGGAACATCAAAATTAATATCAATAATAGATATTCTCCAAAGGAAAATTTTAGGATTATATGTAAAACAAAAAATCTATTCAACAAGTTATACAAATAATATAGAACCAAATAAAGAAATAAAACTACCATGTATGGATGCAATATTAACATTAAAAGAAACTGAAGGTTTTATTCATCCAAGAAATATAAATGAATTAGAAAATAATTATATAGATCCAAACAATCCACCTGATTTCAGAAATATAAGAGGAAATAATAATAATCAAAATTTAAATAATAATAATAATTTAAGAAGAGGAAGAGGAAAAGGTTTTAATGTTAGAGGTTTTAGACCTGGTTTTAGAGGAAGAGGTATAAGAGGAAATAGAGGTAATAGAGGAAATAAAGGTTTTAGAGGTAGAGGAGGGTTTAATAATATTAATAATCATAATCATAATAATTATAATCATAATAATCATAATAATTATAATAATTATAATAATAGTAATTTTAATAATAATAATAATTATGGGAATTATAATAATAATAATTATAATAATTATTATAATCAAAGAGAACAAAGAAGAGGAAGGGTTATAAGAAGATTTAACAGAGGAATGAGAGGAAATAATAATTTGGGGAATAGGTATAATAATATAAGAAATGAAGATGAAGATTATAGAGAATTTAAAGGTTATAATAATATTCAAAATAATTATAAAAATAATAATATGAATATGAATAATAATATGAATAATAATATGAATAATAATAATAATAATAATAATAATAATAATATGAATAGGAATAATAATAATAATTTTAATAGAAGTGGAAATTATAATTATTTAAATAATAATAATATTAATAGAAATGATAATATGAATAGTAATCAAGTAAATAAACCAGAAAATAATTTATATAAAACACCAAATTTTGGAAATACACCAAATAATAATATGAATAATACTAATTCAAATATGAGAAATATTCAAATTCCTCAAAATAATCAAAATAATAATAATAATCAAAATATAATAAGACCAAATTCAAGTACTCCTTTAAGTGGAAGAGGAGGAACTCCATTAAGAGGAAGAGGTCAAGTAATGCAATTAATAAGAAGGGGAATGCCAATGAGAGGAAGTGGAATGAAAACTGTTACACCAAATGAAAATGGAATGGATTTTCAAAGCGATGTTTAAATAATTTTATTTATCAATTTTTTTAAAAAGGGAAAAATAAATGGATTATAGATAAAAAGAATTTTTAAAAATTTTGAAATAAAATTAATTCATATAAGTTTTTATTATATGAAAATTCTTTCTAAATTTAATTTTTAAATATTATTATTTAATTAATACATTTCCCTAAATTAATTATATTATAATTATGTTATTGAATTAAATAAAATTAGCTGAATTTACTCTTCAATACTGTAAAAGTATAAATAATAATTAGAATAAGAGTTGTATGTAAATAAACCAAAAATAGTCATCAGTAAAGTTGGGCCAAAAAAAATTAATTTTAATATTAAAAAACAATTATGATTAAATATTTTTATTATTGAATAGTAGTTTTTCAATACATAAATATTTATAATTAGAAAATAATAAAATTTATAAATTTAATTATATTATAAAAAATATAGTGACGTTCAAAAGTAAGTACTTTATCTAATGCCCAAATATTTCGAATAAATCTTTTTATATTTTGTGTTATATTTTTAAATTTTATTTTTTAAAAATTGATTATTTTTCATAATTTCAATTATATTCATAATTAATAATTTTATATTTAGATTTTAAAATAAATCATTTTGTTATAAATAAAAAAAAAATAGAAATTCTAATTAAAATAAAATGATAAGTTTTAAAAAAACATATTCACAATTCACATTTTTACAAAAATTAGGAATTAAATTTGATTATTTTGGATATGAAAAATCAAGACTATTTTCAGGAACGTGTGATTGTGATCATATTATAAATAAAGTGACAGGTATAATTTTTGGGTTATGTTTATTATCAATATCATTCATTGCTCCTTATTATTTACTTTTTTTGGCGTTTCAAAATTATAATCATAATACCCTGATAATTGTTTTGAATATATTTTCTTCATTAACTTATACAATTACAAATTTTATTTTTTATCTTATTGTTTGTGGTTGTTGTATTTCTAGTTTAACTTTAATATTTGTTATTTCATTTTGTAATATTTTTACAATAATATCAGATATTATTAATTATAATCTTTATAAAGGTTCCAATACTTTTCTTTGTTTCCTAAATATTATTTATTGTTTATATTTGTATTATCCTTTTTATATTATTTATAAATCAATTAAAGAAGAGTCTATTGATTTAGAATATATAATAAATATGCAAAAAAATGCAGATGGAGATTATTTAAATATGATTGATAATAGTAATCAAAATAATAAAAACAAATATAATAATAATAATAATGAATCTAGAGGTGAAAATGACTCAAATAATATTAGACTTTCTTTAATTAAAAATTTAGAATCAAATAATATTGATAATGATATTAATGTTGAAATTAAAGGTATTGATGAAAATGATAACGATGAAAATATTGAGATTGAAAATGGAAAAAATTAAGAAAATAAAGATGATAATGATATTGATAATAAATAAAATAAAGGTAATGAAATAAATGATTTTGATAAAATAATATTAATAATATACCAAATATTAATAATAATAGTTAGAAAAATTTATAAATAATTATTTAAAAATATTATTATTTATTTAAAAATCATTTTCTTCAAATTTTACAATTTATATTTATTATACATTAAATATTTATTTACATTCATTTTGTAATTAAAATTAAAATAGTAATTAATAAATTATTATTTTGCAAACAAAAATATTTTTATTATTTTTCTTTATCATATTTAGGAATCCATGAAAAATCTTGTTTACCAATTTTATCCCATACTCCTTTTTCAACTAAGCTAAAATCAGTAGAATTATTTAAATGAAGATAAATTAAAAAATAAACATAATTCCAAAGAAAATGTTTATGTTGAATATGTTCATCAAAATCAATATTTTTTTCAAGACATTTATCTCTAGAAATTTGACAAATAAAACAAATATTTTTTTTATCATATTCAACTTCATAAGTTTTATTTCTTAATTTAGCAAAAACTTCAGTAATAACACCAAGAAATAAAAATCTCATAACTTCAATAGTTAAAAAATAATTTATTAAATCTTGAATCCATCTCTGAAGAAAAGAATCAACATCTTTTTTATATGAAATTTTTTTTAATGTATCTCCAATACCAAATTGAGTTCTAATACCATAATCTAAATAAAATAAAAAACATTGTATAATTGAACTACAAAAAGCTTCTTTTCTATTATTTCCAGTTTTATAATCGAAAATATCATTAAAAACAAAGTTTTTATAAAGAAAAAAATAACAAAACCAAGTTAAAATATATGTTAATAAATATGTCATTAATAATAAAAGTGTCATTGAATAAAATCTACTTGTAATTGCTCTATAAATTGAATAAGCAACTGGTGAAATATTACATAGAAAAAATACAGGAAGTACTAAAAAAAATTCTATACCTGTTGTTAAATATAAAATTACTAGAATAAATGAATATAAAAAAATACAAATTTCTCTATTTACACATATTGATTGTACTATTGAAACATATAATCTTGTTAGTAAACGAACATGATTTAAACTATTTCTAATTAATTCAAAAATATTTAGTTTATCATTTTGAAAAAAATCTAATAAATCTTTTGAAGCTCTTTTTTGTCCTCTATCTCTTTTTTGTCTAAAAACAAAAGTATGATTTGTATATATCAATAAATTTTTTTCATATGAAATTATAAATTTATATCTCATCCATATTATTAAAACAAAAATTGAATAAATTAATTGAATAATTGCAATTATTTCATGTTGAATTTTTAATTTAAAGAAATTATTTGTATCTTTAACATCATAATTACTATTATTTGGTCCTTTATATGTTCTTTGAATTAAAAGCAAATTTTGAATTATTATTAATAAATAATTTATTTTTTCAAAATTTTTAAAATTTAAATCGCAGAAAAATTTATTTATTTCAGAGCTCATAATAAATTTTTTATTTACAATCATATCAAATAAAAAAAAATCAGAAGCAAAAGTTAAACCTGAATATTTTCCCATTGCAGTATCTCTATTTACTTCTTCAGTAAACATTCTCATTGATTCTTTTGAAATAAAAAAAGATAAATATGGTCTTACAAAAAATATTAATTGTGATTTAGAAATAGAGAAAATATTTTCAATATTCAAATTTTGACTATTTTCATCATTTATTAATTCTGATTCTTCAAATTGATCACTGTCAAAAGAATTTTTTTTTTCTTCTTCTTTTTCTTCATTTGTAAATATTTTAACATCAACTTCAACTCCTAAAATAATTTTATTTAAAAATCTATAAATTCTATAAGCATTTAAACTATGAATTGTCCAATCATTTTTATCTTGTATTAAAGTATCAATAATATTTTGATTTATATTTTCATTATCATTATCTTTTGAATGATAAATATTATATAAAGATTTTTGATTATATTTTTCTTCTAATATTCTAAGTAAAATAAACATAAAATTACAATTTTTTAAGATTAAAGTATTTCTGAAATTTGGTTCTTGAGAATAGATTCTTATTAAATTATCAACAAAATCATCAACTTTATTTGTATTCATTAATCTATTATATTCTTTTAAATTTTGTATTTCTAATCTTTTTAAAAGAACAGAAAATGAATATATAATTTCCTCAAATATTTCAACAGAAGAAAATTGATGTTTATTTAATTTTTTCAAAGTTTTATTTTTTTGTCCATTATTCATATAAGCAATTAATAAAACAATAACTTTCCATTTAATAAAATTTAATATTTTAAGTCTATTACTAAATGGATTAGCAATATGATTTAATCTTGTTTTCATTAATTTAATTAACATAGGTCCTTTAAATAAAAGTTGATTAATTGCATTTTCAACAATAAAAGCATGTTCTTTTCCAGTAATAATAAATTCTTTGATAAAGTCTAAAGAATTAGCAATTAAAATAATTAAAATATCATTAGGCATTTCTGCATCAGTTTCACTAAAACAATCACATAACATAATACTTGATTGAAGTGTATTTACAACTTCTTGAAAAATTGTAGTATTATCATTTTTTGATACTTGAGTAAATATTAAATTCCAAAAATTTGAACTGTAACTTTTTCCTAATAATTGAAGAAATTGTAATGCTAATTTTGATTGATTCATTATTTCTAATGTTCTTTTTGTCACAAAATAATTTTTACGTGATATTCTTATGTGATAATTTGTTCTATTTAATAATGTTTTCATTGCTTGAAATAATTTAGTTATGTCAAGTGATAAAAGAAATTTTTTTGTTTCTATTGTATCATAAAATAATAATTTAGTTGTTACTAAAAGTAAATCTCTAAACATTTTATCATCCATTCCTCTATGAATACATACTTTAAAAAAATCAACCATTATTTTTCTATAATTTAATTTTGTTTTATCATTTGAAATTCCTCTTAAGACTATTAATATATTATTTAATTGAATATCTGTAAATTGATCTTTATATCTTTTTAATATTAAATCTTTTATTGTTTTATTATCATTTTTTTTATTTTTGTAATTTTTTCCTTCATAAAAATATTCATAATCATAATCTTCAATAAGTGAATCAGGTATAAAATTTACTTCTTGCATATTATCAAATACATCTAAAAAATGTACTAAACTTATTTTTTTATTTATATTAGTTTTATCAAAAATTCTTTCAATCCCTTCTGAAAGATATTTATATAATATTTGAGTATTAAAAATATCAAAATCTTGTGATGTTAAAACATCTAATAAAATTGTATTAAATAAATTTATCTCTTCCTTATTTTCATTATTTATTAAATTAATGATTATACCTATTTTTTGAAGAAATTCAATTGTTAATTGATAAAAATCTATAATTGGTTTATTCCAAATATCTTTTTCATATTTAAAAAAATCAGCAATAATTTTTGTCCCAATTACAATTTCAGTTAAATATTTTTTTTTAATAATTAACCCATATTTATCATTAAATAATTCATTTATATTTTTTAATTCATGAACATATAATTTCATTAACAACATTATATTAGTTAATTTTGAATATTGAAATTCATATTCTAATTTCATTTCTTTAGAAATACGACCAACATTAATATTTGAAAAATTAATATGAGGAAATTTAACATTATATGAACTTGTAGCTATCATTTTAATATAATCATCACTTGATAATGATTTTCTTATTTCTTTAATATGTTCAGATTTTTTTTTTTCGATAAAACATATTGTTCTCAAGAATCTTAAAATATAATATTTTTTATTTAAATGTAAATTATTATTTTCAAAAAATTCATATATTCTTGTTTCTTTTTTTAAACCTGGTCTTGTATAAAATTTAGAAATATCAATTAATAATTCATATTTTTCATGATCTAAAAAATATGTATCTTGAGAATATAATTCAAAAAATGTTAATAATAATGTTATATCTATTTTATTATCATGTTCAAATAAATTTTCATCTACAATTTCAATAGAAGCTTTTTTTATAAAAGAATTTTTTTTCTTTTTTGAATTATCCTCAACAACTATTTTCAAACTAGTTTTCTTTTTATAAAATTTTTTATTATTTTGAAAAGCATAATATTTATAAAATAATGAATCATCAAAGAAATCATGATACAATTCTAAAAATTTATTTTTCATATTAATAAAATCTTCAGAATCATAAAATTTATTTAAATTTAGGAAAATTTTCATAATTATATTTAATTGAATTTTAAATTCTAAAATCATATCAGGAATATAAGAATGATTAGAAATATTATTAACATCAGTAAAAGATTTAACAGAATTCTCATTTTCAGTTTTACTATATTCACTACTAATATATTCACTATCTTCTGATTCATTATTTTCAAATTCTAAAATTTTTCTAAATTCTGATAAATGTTCATATAAAAGATAATTTTGTAAATTTGGAAGAAAAGCATGTTCTTTTAAATTAATTGCATATGTTAATATTCCCTCACACATTAATTGACAAAATTCTAATAATTTCCTTATGAAACGTAATTGAGATTTACGATAATTTCTTAAGTTTTTTATTGTTATACAATATTCATGAAAGAATTTGTTTATTTTTTTTAAATTGTTACCTATTATAAAATGATTTATTGTTTTTTTTGACATAAAAAATAATGTTAATAATGATATTAATTTACTAAAAAGTTGAAATGACATTATTTTAACTTTATGACCTGAAAAAAATAGAAATAAATTTGTTATTGTTTCATCTAAATTTGATAAAATTATTTCATTTTCATGTTCATTAAATTTATTATATATTTTTATAAAAAATTCAGGATTATTATCAATATTAAATTCAAGTACACTTTGAATATAATTTTTATATTTTTCTTTCTTTGTTCCTGCATAAAAATCATAATTATAAATATCATCTTCATTATTACTATAATTACTTTTATTTGTCATATTTAAAGAGTTTAATTCATCATCTTCATTATTTTGAATTATTTTATTAATTAAACCGTCAATTAAAGAATGTACTTTTTTTTCAATTTTATATAATTGTTCTCCTGATTTAAAATTTAAAAAAAACAATCCTATTATCTTTTGTAAATTATTTTTGAATTCTCCAAAAATATTATTATTAGTAATAAAATGATAATCCTTATTATCCATAATTAAATAAGATTCAATATCAGAGTTAGAAAGTTTTTTAATTTCCTCAATATAAACATTATTTCCTAAAGTAAATAATTTAATAGACTCAGTGTAAAATTGAATATATTTATCTAAAATAATACCAACAGAAGGTTTTTTTAAAGTCATAACATTAGGATTTAAATTAAAATTTTCTTCCTCAATTTCACCTTTTATAAGTGAAATAGATTTTTTAGATAAAACAAAAGTAAATCTTCTTCCTTCAGTATTATGTAATAATTGAATATGTTTTCTAATAAGAGTATTCGCTCTTAAAATCATTCTAATTAATTTTTGACCATATTGATTTTGATAATGAACAAAATAACCATTTGTTAAAGTATTTTTATTATTATGTAATAATAAATCTTCAACTACTAAATCATTATATTCAATTGTTAATAAAACAAAAATTTCTGATAATAGTGAAAGTGGAACAATCCAACATGTTGCTTGGATTTCATCATCAAAATTAATTTCAAATGTCATTTTATCATGAAGTAAATTTAAGTAATTTATTATTTTTTTTAGTTGATTCATTGTAAAAATATTTTTTTTAATTAGAAAACATAAATATTTAAAAAAACGAATAATTTCATTTCGAAATAATATTAATGAATAAAAAGGTTTTTTTACTATTTCTAGTAGAGAAGGGAATAAATTTTCAAAAAGTAAATTTTTATTATCTTCTATTTTAAATTTTAATTCTGAATTGTTTTTATTTTCTAATAATTTATTTAATTTTTGCCTAAAAAATAACCTTTGCATTATACTTCCTGATATATAATTACTTGAAATTAAACATTTACCAAATTGATTAAATAATCTTTTTAAATGAATAAAAAGACAAATATGAATTAATGCAAATTTAAATTTAATTTCTTCAACAGAATCAACAGAACAATCTCTTATCAATTTACTTAATCTTTCATAACTGAAAATATTTAAAATTTTATCATTATAAAAAGAATACTTTAACCTTCTATTCATTAAAAAGCAAATATTATTTAAAAGAGGAAAGCAAATATTAATTTTATTTTTAAACTCTATTTTATTATGATAATCTTTAATTAAAGTTTGTGTAAAAGTTTTAAAAATATTGTCAACTTGAAAACATAAATTTAAAAATTGTAAAGGTAAAAATCTAATTCCTAATTCTTTTTGATATTCTTTAAAATTTAAACATAATAAAAATTCATTATTATCAGAATGATTAACATGTCTACAATAACAAGTATTAAAATTATTAATAGACAAACCATTAATTTCTTTAATATTATTAAAAATTTTTTTATTATGACAATCCCCATGACAAATAAAATAACAAAAAGAACATAAAAGTTGATTTTCATTTCCACAATAAAAGTATTTATTAGGAATAATAATATGATCTAATATTTTCATAATACAAGAATTAAGTTTTTTTTCTAAATCTTTTGGTAAAATATGATTTAATTTTTTAAAACAATCACAAACAAAAGTAACATTTTCACCTTTATAAATATTTTTATCAACATTTAATGAATGACATTTGAAATGACATTCAAGAAAACAATTTTCACAAAATTTTAATAAATGTTTTGGATCACATTTATCACAAAAATAACATTCTTGTCTTATTTCATCATTTCCAAAAGTTGCTGCTGTACATTTTGACTCTAATATATTTTTTAATGCATTTGACATTTGTTGTCTTTCTTCAACATCAACATCTATTTTTGTTGATATTCTTCTATTGTTATTTTCCATTATTGTTAAAAACTCTGGATTTCTTTTTTTTATAAATGATGATTGATTTGGTCTTAATAAAAATTTAAATGAATTTCCTAAACTTTGTGATGTGGAATTATTTTTGTCCATTTGTTACTTTATTTTTATATAGTTTTTCCAAAATTTTTAATAAGAAAATAATGAATATAGTAAATTAAAAATAAATAAAAAAATTAATTTAAACATGTCTTAAATAAAAGAGTAAATAGTAAATAATTAATAAAAATAGAATATTTTAATTTAAATTTATTAATGTTAAATTAATTGTTATTAATTTTTTGTTAGATATATTCATCAATATTTTTAAAAAATTTAATATTTTAAGAATTAAATACTATATATAAATATTGGGGATGGGGATTGGGGATTGGGGATTGGG
>JAJMZS010000693.1:0-15585 GCA_023807205.1 Isotricha prostoma | reverse complement strand
CAATCCCCAATCCCCAATCCCCAATCCCCAATCCCCAAGAATTATATGTAGTAGAATTATTTTAAATAATTAGTTAATTATTTAATTTATCTTTCAAATTAATTATTATAAATATTTTTTTTCCCTGTTTTTTATAAATTAATTTTGAAATAATGTTTCCTTTCAACAAGACATAATTAAGTTGAAGAAGAAAAAATTCAAATTTGATTAAAAAATTATAAAAAAAAATTTGAATAAAAAATTAATTTACATTATATCTATATATATAACATAATAATAGATAGAAGATATCTTTTTAATAATATAAATAAAAAAAAATTAAAAAATTATATATATGTGTGATAATTCAAATTCAATAGAAGAATGGTATAAAAAAGGAATTTTTGCAATGATGTTTATATTCATAATTTTAACATTTGCTTATATTCCAAAAAGAAGTTCATTCAAAGATTTAGAGCCAAGTATAAATTATGAGAAATTTGTACAAGCAAAAAAGGAAAATTCTGGTATTTTAGCTATGACAATAATATTCTTTCTTTTTATTATTTTTTTCAATATTAGCAATATATTCAGACTGTATTTGGATATCAAGCAATGATAAAGAATTATTTTATAAAGGTAGTAAAATAATAAATATTGTATTTATTTTTATTTGTTGGATTTTATCAATTTCAGTATTATCAAAAATAAATAAAACACCTGAAACATATTCATCAGAACTTTTGGATAAATTAAAAGGAAAATCAACAAAAATAGTAATAATAGAAACATTTAGTTTAGTTTTTTATATATTGGATATAATAATATACTTTAGATTAATATTAAATTATAATTGTAATAGTAATTCAGAACCAATAAAATCATCTTCACCAAGAATATCAACATCATATACACCAACATCATATCTATACACTTCAACATCAACAAATAACCAAAAACAAGAGACTTCATCTCAATCTGTGCGAAGAGATATAATTGAAGCATATTTAACAATTCAAATCTATAATGCTCTTATTGAAGGAATTTATGAAGAAAGAGGAAAAATTCATTATAGAAAAATAGTTGATTTTTTTAAATCTCAACAATATGATGGACTTATGGAGGAGAATGAAATTGAAAGAGAAATATTTAATATTATTTGCATTTTATCAATTAAACTTTCTACTAGAGATAAGATAGTTAAATCTTATTCTAATAATTTAACAAAAAATAAATTTATATTGTGTGAATATTTATTGGAATTAATTTTAGCTTTGATTAAATTAAATATACAAAAAGGGATTTATAAAAGAACTTATTATATTATTCATAAAACAACAGTTGAAAATAGATTTTTTGTTGAAATGAATATGGAAATTCAAAGGGATAATAATCAAGATAGAGTGAAATATCATGGAGTTTTTAGATGTAGAAATAATATCAATGAAACTATACAAATTATAAGGAAAAGAGTTTAAGATAATTTAATAGTTTTATTTTATTAAATTAAAATATAATATAAAAAAATATTAATATGAAAATTATTAAAAAAAATAAGTTTAAACAAAATATATATTATAAATAATTAAATTATTATTTTAATTTATTTCAATAAAAATAAACCTGATTATAGTTTTCATTTTTTTTTTTTTAAATATTATAAATATCTTTCTTTATTGATATTATCATTAAAATTCATAAATAAAATATGTAAATGTTCTAAAATATTTCAAAATAAAAAATTTTTTTTATTTAAATATTTCTTTAATATGAAAAAAAAAAATTATTAATTTTTTCTTTTAAAAAATTTCAAATTATTGAACTAATAAACTTAATGATTTATAAATTTCTTTAATTCCTTTATTTTATTTTTGAATGATAATATTTTTCATTAATTAAACGTCTAAATTTTATAAAAATCAAAACATCTATCAAAATATAATTTTTATAAAGATAAAAAATAATAAATGATATATTTTTACAAATAAGAAAAAAATTAAATAAACTGTCCATTATTTATTTATAAGTTATTACACAATAATAAAATTTCTTAATCATATAACTTAAACAATATCAAAATTTAATTAAGATATATTACAAGAGAAAAAACAATAAATAGTAAAACTTAAATAATAAACAATATTAAAAAAAATTATTTTTTTTAATTATAATTTAAAAAACAAATGGAATTTTTTTTTGATGAAGAAAAACCAAAAATGAAAAAGGAATTAATATTACACAATATTTCTAATGATCAGGAAAATTATGAAAAATATAAAGATAAAACAAATATATTATTTAATGATCCAAACTATTATTTTTCTACAAAACATGAAGGAAATAAAATTATTATTGGAAAAAAATTTTCTAAAATAAAATTTCATAATAATATTCCTTTATTTAAAACTAAAGCACTTAAAAAATCAGTAATGTTAAAAAATAAAATATCAACTATAAAAACATCAACAGGAATGTCAATATCATCTAAAATAAATAATAATTCTAATAATAATTTAAATAGCAATCAAAAATATATTGAGAATGAAGAATTAAAAAATATATATGATTCTTTTAAAAGAATACAATTCAAAAATCTTCCTTTATCAAATTCAACTAAAAATTTATTAAAAGATGAAGATTATGAAATGAAAAATAAATTGAGTAAAAATTTTGACCTTCAAGAAAAAGCATTAAAAAATTATTTATCAGAAAACAAAAATAAAAAAAATATAATGTCTAAAATTATGAAAATAACAAAAAAAGATAAAAAAGATATTTTAATGAATATATCAAATACATATAGAATAAAAAAAGAATTTATAAATTATATTGATGAAGAAGATAAAATTATACATCCAAATCAATATTTTGGTTGGTTAACATCATTAAGATATTCTGAAAAAGGTGATTTAAAATATTATGTAAATGTTGGAAATAAAAATGAAAATTGGCAACTTTTCCCATTAAAACCATTTAAAAAAGAATCAGAAATAATTAGAAACCCAAGTTTTGATAAAAGCATATATAATTGTAAAAGTTTAAAAAGCTATTTTAATAATAATTATTTAGAACAAAAATTTCCAAGATCTTATTCTTATTTTAAAAGTTGGAATAATGAAAATTATAAAAATAATAAAAAAAATTATAGTAGAAATGAAAAAATAAATAAAATATTATATGATAGTCATGAAAATAAAACTGATTTTCAAAATTTATGTATTAATGGGGAAAATTTATTATCTTTTGAGTTTGAAAATTCTAAATTATTACAAGGAAAAAAAATTTTAAATACTTGTAATGATAATATAAATGAAAATAACAATTTTATAATAAGTGAATCTATTAATTTTCCTTTGATAAAAAGTTCTTTTAGTAATTCAAATTTATAATTCATTAAAATAATTTATAATTAATTGTCATTTTTAAAACTTTAAAATAATTTGTTTATAATAATATTGTAAATTAATTTATAATAAAATAAATCTTTAGAATGAAAATCATTCATTAAATCTATCTTTAAAAAAATTAAATTTTTTTTGATGAACTTTTTTACATAATTTAATTTCCCAAAATAAATAAATTTTTAGCAAAAGATTTTTTTTTAATATTTTCAAATGATTATATATTTATTTATATATATAATTTAATAAAAATAAAGTTTAAATAAATATCACAATATCATTTATTTGTTGAAATAATATTTTAAAACAAAAGAAACATTTTAATGATAATCAATATTAATACATTTTATATTAATCAATAAAAATAATTTAGAAAAAAATTAATAAAAATATGGCATTTACATTTACATTATTGTTTCTTATTTTACAAATATCTTGTAAAGAAAAAATTAATCATTTCAAAATAAAGTCAAACAATAATTTCCAATCAAAAAACATTGAACCATTAAACAAACAAAAATTAATTTATCAAAATATATCAAATGATAATCACTCCAACTTATCAAATTATAAATATAATATATTTACTACACCATCACCTGAAAGAAATTTAATTTTTATTCTAATTATTTGTGAAATAATTGTAGGTATTTTAATTAGGCAATTGAACCAGGTAATTGATTTAAGCTCTTATCATCATGTTAATGCAGCCGATATTTTATTATAAGTATGAATAATAATAAATATTTTATTTTCAATGAATTAGTTAAATCAAAGACTTTTATTACATGTTTTAAAATATTATTATTTTTAAATAAATTTTATTGTTTTTAAAAAAGATTTAAAATTAATAATTTCATAATTTTCATTAATAATATTATTATAATTTTTAAATTAAGATACAAAATTAAATGGAATAATCTTTGAAAGAAGAAAAAATAATTAATTATGAATTGTATACAAAATCTACTCTTTAAATTAAATATTATTATTGTTTTTAATGATATATTATGTTGGTTAAAATCATATTTTTTTAAATATTTAATATTCAAAAAAAAAATTAAAATAAAAGTTATAAATAATAAAATATATTTTGATTTTAGATTTTTATTATATGTTCTGTTAATATTCAAATTTAAAATTTTATAAATTAAATATATTTATATTAAATAAAAAATAAAAAATTTTAACAAACACACTTTTTAAATTTTATTTTTTAAAACTAAATAATTAATTTTGATTTTCAACTTTTAGTTTTTCATAAGAAATAATTCATATTTTTCATCTAATATTTAATATAATTTTCTTTTTGATTTTCAACAATATCATTAAAATAATTTTGATTAAAATATTTTTTAACTTTATCAAATTTTCATTATCTCTTCTTAAAAAATTAAAATATCTATCATATTTTGTTTTATAGATTCAATTATAATTAAACAAATTTTAATAATATTATTATTAATTAAAAAATTCAAAAAATTAAAAATTAATTTTTTGAACAATTTATTCAATTATTGCTTATATTATTTAATATTTATTATAAATCTTTTTAATTTTTATATCAATAACCAAATATTTTATTAATTTATTTTAAATATACTATATTACAAAATTATTTAATTAATCATCAATTGTTTCTTTTGTTATTTCTGTGTTTGTGGTCCCATCTTCCATAATTTTAATAATTTTAATTAATTTTTTTCTCTTTCCTTTTTCAATAATTTCTTTTATTTCTTTTGTAATTTTTTTAACACCTATCATATCATTTTCATCTTCATCATTAACAACATTTTCATTATTCTCAAAATGATTATTTAAAACATTATTTTTTTTAGAATGATTATAATTATAATTATCATCATTATTTTTTAATCCAGATTTTTTTTTTTTAAATTCATTCATGAAATATTTTTTATCATTTTCATTATCAAGTGAAAATTCTTTTTCTTCATTTTCAATTTCATTTTCAAAAAATTCTTCACAACAAACAATAACAGAACAGAAAGAAAAACTTTTATGTTTTCCAGATGCAGCACCAATTAATTTTAATTCATTATTAAATAAACTTTCTCTTTGACTTCTATTTTTATCACCATCACTCACTAATAAATTACAAATAACATTTTTTGGAGAATTTCCTCCAAAATCAATTGCTCTTGAAAAATTTCCTGAAAAATTACCATATTTATCTATTATTTCTTCCATATCAATATTATCTATTTCATTAATTTCTGTATTTTGAATTTTATTTAAAAATTCTTCTGCGATTTTATTTAAGGATTCATTTTTTTTTAATTTTTGAATTGGGGATGTTGTTTCTAAAAATTTTGCACATTCTATATATGCATCTGGACCTTCTTTTGTTATTATTCCTATTTTGCTATCTGGTAATTTTAATACTTTTCCTTGAAAACAATTTATGTTATCTTTTATGTTTTGGGAATAGTCTTTTGGATTTGAACGAACTTTATTTATTTCTTTTATTATATTTAATGAAAACTCTTCATCCATATTATTGAAAATAATAATAATTTTAATTTATTTTCAAAAAAAAATTGTTTATTTTAAAATTTTTATAGAGAAAAGGAATTATATATATTACAAATTTAATATATATGTAAAATAAAAAATTAATTATTATATATACTTTAATATAATTTCTATAATATATTAATAATTTTATAAAATAATAAACCTTTTAAATTAATAAAAGTATTTATTGATATAATATTAAAAATGTTATATGGATAAATCATTGAATTAATATTTGAATATTTATTTAAATTTTTAAAAAGTAAAACTCTCTTAATATTTTATATTTCATTTATAAAATTCAATTATTAAAACCTCAAAGAAAGAAAATATTACGTTATTTGAAAATAATATAAAAGATAATAAATTGAAAAGATATATAAAACAAAATATAATAAGAATCAGCACTATAACATAAGTATATCCAATAATATTTTAATTCACATAATTATTTTAAATGTTTAATTAAATATATAAATATATTTTAAAAAATATTAAGTTTTTCATTATTTAATAATTGAATATTTTTAATTTAAAAATATAAATTAAATCATCAAAATTTGAATTTATACTAAATATATATATATATCTTTAATTTTCTTTTCAAAATAAATACTTTTACAAAAAAATTAAAAAAATCAACAAAAAATAGCCTTTAAAAAAATAAAAAAAATAAAGGGTTCAAATATAATAAAACTTTAAAACAACCCAAAATCAAAAAGTCTTATTTAAAATACTTAATAATCTTCTCAAAATATTCTTAATGACCATAATTATTCTTATAATGAATCAGAAATTTGATATTTTTTTGAATCATTAAAAATAATTATTTTATTGAATTAAAAAATTGTATTTTGATAAATTATTTAATATTATATTTTATTATTTTTTATTGATAAAAGTTTATTGTTTGGTTATCAGAAGATGAAATGATTTTTTTTAGGTTTTTTATATAAATTAAAACTGTAATTTCATCTTGATAAATAGTATTTATTTTTTTTTCGACAATCCATTTATTTTTTTTTTTGTTAAAATCCCATTGCTCAATTGATGAAGAATCATTAGAATATATTTTATTTTTTCCTATTAAAAATGAATTCAAATCCATTTTAAATAAGCAAGAATATTCAAAATTATTTGAATAATAACGATGAGTAATTTCAAAGTTTGTAGTATTTATTATATATATTCCTTTTCCTGAAATAATTATATTATTTTCTCGCGTCAAAAGTAAAATAGTACTAAATAAATTTAATTCAATATCATTAATTGTTTTAATTTTTTCCATTAATTTATAATCCCAAATTATTACATAATCATTTTCATTATGAAGTGAAATAAATTTATCTTGTATTTCTAATAATGAATATATTGGTCCATTTTGTTCATTTAAAATTTCAATTTGTTTATTATAATAATTTTCTTTATTTGTTTTATTCCAAATTATTATTGAACAATCACTTGAACATGAAATTAAATTTTCATTTTTTAATTCTATTATGTTATTAATCATTGAATTATGTCCTTTAAGAATATTTAAAAGTTCATATTTTGAATTATTATCATAAATTTTAAAAATTTTTGCTTCTTTTTCAGAGGAAGCAATAATATTTTTATTTTTAATTTGAATTAAGCTTTTTATCTCATATCTAAATTCTTTTATTTTTAACTTTTCAATTAATTTATCCTTATCATAAATTATCATATTTGAATTTTTTAAAGCTGCTATAAAATCATCATTTGTTAATAAAAGTAAATAAGTTATTTTATCTTCTGTTTGAATGGAATAAGATAATTGAAAAAAAAGCTTTGAAGAAATAAAAGTTGTTTCTATTTGATTTTGTAATTTTGAAAATTCATTCATTATTTTATTAGAAAAAAGAAGAATTATTTGTGTTTGATATTTTATTATTTCATCAATATATAGTTGTAAATTATTTAATAAATTAATGTCTTTTTTCAATATATTTAAATTATTATTAGTTTTATCAATATTATTGATAAATTTGTTAATATATTCAGAATAGTCCAAATATTTTAATGATGATTTTTCTAAATATAATTGAATATCTTTAAAATTTCTTTTAATGTTTATCTTATCATTCTCAAATTTATTTTTAAATTTATTTACTATCATATATATTTCATCCATTTTCTAAATTAATAATTATCTTTAAATAATTTATTTTTCAATTTTTTAAACTTTTATATATTTTTCTTTTTCTATGTTAAATTATATTTATCTCTTAATATTAATTTTTATAATAAAATTACAATAATATATATTATTTTATATTTTAATTATTTTAATTTTCCTCAAAATATAAAAAAAATAAATAAAAATTAAAATTTCTAAAATGAAAGAATAACAAAAATAATAGTATAAGTAATAACACTCAAAAATATTAATTCCATATTATAATAAAATATAAAACATTCCTCTCCTTATTTCTAAAAAGCCTCATCTTAACAAAAAAAAAATATAGAAAATCATTTAACTTTCAAAAAAAACGTCTAAAAAAAAACACAAAACCTTAACTCAAGAAAAAAAAAAAAAACAGAAATAAAAAAAAGGAAAAAATAAAAATGAAAAAAAAAAAGAAAAAAAAAATATTTTTAAAATATAAAAAAAAATAATACCCTTTTAAAAATTCTTCTTAACGAAAAAAAAAAAAACTTATATATCTAAAGTCCTTTTTCCTTAAATTTAGAAGCAATTACATCATAAACTTCTTTAGCACTTTTTTCAGCATCAACAGTTATAACTTTTCCAGTTTTTTTATATTCTTCAACAACAGGAATAGTACTAGAAACGAAATTTTCAATTCTTTTTTTCATAGTTTCTTCATTATCATCAGCTCTTCCTTCATTTCTTCCAAGCATTCTTTTTTTCATAGTTTCAGGTTTACAATCTAAATATAAAAGAGCTTTAACATCAGCAACGTCAGTCATTTGTTTATTCCATTCATCAACATTTTCTTGATTTCTTGGGAAACCATCTAATAAAACTTTTTGTCCTGCAAGAGCTTTAAATTCATCTTTGACAAAACCTATTAATTCTAAAGATGATACAAATGCTCCTGAATTCATTTTTTCTTGTAATTCTTTCCATTTTGGATTTTTTTGTTCTTTTACTATATTTCTTAATATATCTCCAGTTGATAAGTGGTTGTATTTAAATTCTTCTTTTAATACTTTACATGCTGTTCCTTTTCCTGAACCTGGACCTCCTACAATGAAGACTACTTGTACTTTTTTGTCCATTTTTTTTTTTAATTATAGTTTTTTTTATATTTATATAGGGGTCTTATAGGAATTTTTAGAGGTTTTTTATTCTTTTTATTTATTATTTCTTTTAAAAATTTTTGGAAGGGTTGTTAATTTATTTTTTTGTTATTTGTTTGGTTTTTTTTTTTTGGTATTTTTTAAGGTTAATAAGTCTTTTTATTTTGGTATTTTAATTTTTTTTTTTGGTTTTTTTGGAGTGTTGTTATGAATTTTTTGATTTATGTATTTTGAATAAATGTTTTTTTTGTTTTTTCTTTATTTTTTATCTTTGTTTTTTATTACATTAGATTAAATTTAATTTTTTTAAAATTTATAGATGATAAATTAATTTTTTTAATTTATTATTTTCTAAAATCATATAAAAAACATAATGAGTAAAATTGATTTAAAATTAAGGATTTAATATTTCACTTGTGTTTTAGTAATGATTTACTCTTTTTAGTAATATATATCAATAATTAAGAAGAATTTTTTAAAATTATATTAAATTCTTTTTCATTTAATGATTTAAAAAAAAAGCTTGAAAAAAATTTATAATATTTTAAAAAATTGAAAAACTAAGAATTAAAATGAAAAAAAATAGATAATTTTTAAAAAAAATTCAAAAAAAATAATATTTAACAAAAGATAAAAACCATTTTAAATAAAAAATGAGTATATTGGAGGAGTCATCAAGTGAAATAGAATATGAAATTGAAAAAATAACAGATAAAAGATTTAATAAAAATGGAAATGTAGAATATAAAGTAAAATGGTTAGGATATGATGATTCACAATCTACTTGGGAACCTTTAGAACATTTAACAAATGCAAAAGAAGCAATTCAAGATTATGAAAATGAGAGAAAAAAAAATATAATAAATGGAAATAAAAATAAAAATAAAATAAATGAAAGCAATAATAAAACTAGAACAAATAAAAAATATAATAAAAATGTAATAAGTGAAAATGGCAGTAATTATATAATAAATGAAAATGATAATAATACTATAATAAATGAAAATGAAAATGATGATGTAATAAATGAAAACGATAGTAATAATATAATAAATGAAAATGACAGTAATAATATAATAAATGAAAATGATAGTAAAAATATAATAAATGAAAATGACTGTAATAATATAATAAATGAAAATAATAGTGAATATGAAAATGATAGTAATTATATAAAAAAAGAAAATGAAAATAATGATATAACAAATGAAAATGAAAATAATGATATAATAAGTGAAAATGAAAATAATGAAGTAATAAATGAAAATGATAATGCAATAAAAGAAAATGATAATAATTATATATTAAATGAAAATGACAGTAATAATATAATAAATGAAAATAATAATAATATAATTAATGAAAATAATCTTAACGAATCTAATAATCAATATCTTATAAATGAAAATAAAGATGAAAATAATGAAAATTCAACAAACAAAGAATTTTTTGAATTTGAATTTGAAAATGAAAAACAAAGAATGTTAAGTAATTTAAAAATGAAAAAAATTATTTTAGGAAATAATGAAAATAATAATTTAGAGAATGATAAAAAAGAAAAAGAT
This sequence comes from Isotricha prostoma, assembly GCA_023807205.1. Taxonomy (NCBI): domain Eukaryota; phylum Ciliophora; class Litostomatea; order Vestibuliferida; family Isotrichidae; genus Isotricha; species Isotricha prostoma. The sequence goes on along the minus strand of JAJMZS010000693.1, from coordinate 4,820 downwards.
AATTATTTTAAAATTGAAAAAAGTAATAATTCTCCTCAAAAAAATTTATTAAATAATAAAAGAAATACAAAAAAAAAAGTATTAAATACTTTAGATAATTATTTTTCTCCTAGAGAAACATGTCAAGAAGAAACAATACAAGAAAAAGATAAATTAAATTTTGAAATTTTAAAAATTCATACAGTTGGAACATTGAATGGGAAAACAGTTGCTTTTGTTTTAATAAAAATGGAAAATGGAGAAAAAAAAGATGTTTTAATTTTAACAAGAAAAATTTGGGATATTGCACCAAAACTTTTATTAGAATATTATGAAAATCATATCACATTTATTGATGATTTAAGTTAATTTAACATTTATTCTTTTTTCATTTAATAAAGTTATTAATGATAATTCATTTGTAATTTAAATAATAATTTTTTTATTATTATTAATTAATATGTTTTAAAGAATTCACTTATAAATTTTTTGAAAAATAAGATTTAGATGATTATAAAAAATTCAATAGAATAAATAATAGATTTTCGAATTCTATAAATAAATTAATTTTTTAAGTTAATTATTAATAATCATTGTTTAAAAACGAAAAATCAGTTGTTTAATTAAAAAAAATTTCTTATTTTACATGTTAATTGATTAAAATTAATAGAGGAAAAATAAAATAAGAGAACATAAAAAACATCTTGATATTAATGCTAAATAGATATAAAGGATTAATTATAAAACATAATTTTTTTAAATAAAAATAAATTATTTCATATATTTTTTAAAAATTAAATATAACTTAATGATTGAAATATTTGATTTTATTTTTTCATCTTTATTTTTGTTAATTAATAAAAAATTTAACAGATTGATAATGATTTAATTTACATTAATATAAAAAGTATTTTAAGATTCCTGTAAAAATTCATATTTATATATCTAAAAAATAAAAACATTCAATACAATAAATAACTTTTTTAATATTTTTATGAAATAAATATGAAAAATTATTCTATTTTAATTTAATAATTCAAAAAAATGGAGAAGCAAAATAAAAAAAATTTTTTGAAAACTTTAATAGGTACAATAATATTCAGTGTAAGTAATTCTCCATCAATGATATTATTAATGTTATCAGTATATATAACATCATATATTCATTTAAAACAAAAATTTGTAACAATGCATTATGGAACATTTTTTGGTCCAATAAGTCAAATTTCAATGACAATTGTAGGTCCAATTGCAGGAATTTTAGATGAAAAAATAGGATTTCATAAAACATTAATTTTAGGTTCGAGTATAATTTTTATTTCTTTAATTGGAATTTACAAACAACAAAATATTTATTTTTTTTATATTTTATTAGCTTTAAAAGGAATTGGTACTGGAATTTGTTTACCTTTACCTGGTAAAAATTTAATTATGTATTTTCCTAATAAAAAAGGTTTTATTAGTTCTACTCTGATGATTCCTAATATTCTTTTTGCTACTTTTTTTGGATTTTTAGGTGAAAAAATAATTAATAGAAATGGTTATACACTTAATCCAAAAATAGGAGAACAATTTTATCCTGAAAATATTTGTATTAATATTAAAAAATATTTTATTATTTGCATTTTAATTTTTCCAATTGGAAGAATATTATCATTATTTTTAATTAAAAAATATAAAAATAATTCAAATATTTCAAGTAATAAACAAAATAATACAAATAAAAATTCAGAAAAATCATCAATTGAAATATCAACAACAGAAGAAAATTCACAAAGACAAAATGATTCAGTTAAAAAAGCATTAAAAAATAAGAGATATTGGTTAATTGTAGGAATATCATTTTTTGCTTCATTTAGTCAACATTTCATAATGGGAACTTCAAGAACTTTTGGTGCTTTAATTGGAATAAATGGATCAATATTACAATATTTAGGAATTGCAAGATCACTTTCTTTAATTTTAATAAGTCCAATTTTTGGTTTTTTAGTTGATAAAATTGGTTCAAAATATATTTTAACTGGAATTACTTTATTAAGTTCATTAGTTTCATTTAGTTTTGGTATTTTTATAAATGAAACTAATATTTTTATTATTTTAAATATTTTAGAATGTGTTGTGTTTTCTGGTTTTATGACTGCAATGAATCCTCATATGATGCATGTTTTTGGTATTAAAAATTCTATTATTCTTGGAGGAATTAGTGGAATTTTTGGAACAATTAGTAGTATTATTGTTTCTTTTACTGCTTTTACTATTTCTAAATTTTATAAAAGTGAATTACTTAAAATTCCTTATAGAGTATGCTTTTTTATTGTAAGTTTTTTAGATTTTATTTCTTTTATTTTAACTTTCTTTGATAGTGATAAACCATTTAATTATAGTATAGCTTATCAGGAAATTTCAATTAAAATTAATAATTTTAATAAAGAGAAATTTAGTAAAAATTCTTATGTTGAATTAGAAGAAAAATAAAATATATTAATAGATTAATATAATATAATATATTAGAATATTAAAAAATACATTAAATTAAATTAAAATTTTATTAAATTAATAAAACATATAATAAATAACTGAATAAATGTCAAAAACTGCTGAAAGAAAAGGAACAAAAAAAGCAACACAAAAAGATACTAAAAGTAATAAAACAATATTAATAAAATAAAATATAGAAGATACAAAAAAAGGAGAAACTCAAGAAGAAGAAAAAGAAGAAGAAATAGTAAAAGAACCAACAGAACCAAAATTAATAAATATTTCTTTAATAGATATTCAAGATAAATTAATAACAAATATTGATAGAAAAAATAACGTAAATAAATTAATTAACGAATTAATAACAGTTGATTCTCAAATAAGAGAACATCAAGACGAAAAAAAAAATGAATTACAAAATAATGAATTTAATACAATTTTAGTAGTTTTTAATCATTGGGATTACATTTGTAAAGATTTAAAAGAAGATGAAGAACTTTATAAAAAAACAATAGAAATGCTTAGTGCATATTTAAAAGATAAAATACTTGAATATTCAAAAATTTATAATGAAAGTTATAAATATTGTAGAGGCGCTGTTTATACTCTTCAAAGAAGAGCATTTCTTGATGAATTAAATAAAAAAATTACTAAACAAACTGAAGAAACTATTAATGAAAAAATGGGAAGTGATGAAGGAGTTAAAGATTTAAGAGATTACATTTATTTACTTATGTTTGGTGTTTGTTAAAAGGAAATATTTTATTTTTTAAAAAAAATAGATTTTAAAATTGAATTATTAATTATATTTTTTATTTTATTTTATTGATTAAATTTAATAATTTTTTTATGAGGTTTATTCAATTTAATTTATTTCTATTTTTTATATAATTGATATTTAAAGTTTAATAATTTTCAAAAAACTGTTTTTATTTTATTATATCAAATATAATAAAAATATTATTAATTGAAAAAAAATTCATAATAAATTAAATAGATTAATTTACATCATTTGAATAATCAAAATGTTTAAAAAATTAAAAACCAAAAAGAAAAAAAAGATAAAAACTCAATTTCAACCCCAAAAAAATATTAAAAAAATAAAAATAAATAATATTAAAATAAAAACCCTAAAAAAATAGCTTTACTTTTTCTTAGCAGCTTCAGCAACTTTTTCAGCTTGTTTTCCTAATTCTTCCATTTTCTTTTTCAAAACATCAGGTTTATCCTTAATAAAATACATAACACCAGCAGTATGAAATTCTCCAACATATTCCATATTACATAATTTAGCAAGAGCACCAAATCCAACAGCTAAATTTTCACCAGATAATTTATCTTTATAAACCTCATCAGGAGCACCCATAGTCCAAGAAATAATTAATTTTTTTCCTTTAAGTGCAGTACCTTGTGCTCCATATGCAAATCCATGAGCTAAAACATCTTCAAACCATTTTCTCATCATTGATGGTGCTTGATACCAAAACATTGGAAATTGTAATATTATTGAATCTGCTTTTTTTAATTTTTCTTGTTCTTTTTTTACGTCAATTTTATAATCTGGATATAATTTATCTATGTGATCAATTTCCATGTTTGGAATTAAGGTTTTTAATTTGTCTACTACTGCTTTGTTTGCTAAGGATTTATCAAATGATGGATGACTAAGGACTAATAAGACTTTTGCCATTTTTTTTTTTATATAATTTTTTTTTTTCAGACTATTATATAATTATTTTATGTTGATGTGATGTGTGTGTTTTTTTTTTTTTTGTTTTAATTTTGGGTTTTGAGTTTTTTTTTTTTTCTCAAGGTTTTATTTGTTTAATAAAAGAGTTTTATTTCTTTTTTTTGAAAATTTTAGGATGTTATTTTTGATTTTAAGAAGAGAAATATGGAAAAAAGGATTTTTTTTGAAAATAACTTCATATAATTTAAAAAAGAAGTTGAAAAAATCAATTAAAATTAATTTTATAAAATATTTAATGAATAGTTATAAAAAAAATTCATTTATAAAATATATAATTAATATTTAAATAATTTTAAAACTTGATTATATAAATTAATATTTCCATTATGATAATTTTATACAATTTAAATTCTTAATTTTAATACAAATGATTTTTTTTAATAAAATAAGATAAATTTATGAATTTAAAATAAATTAAAAATTATTATAAAAAAAGATTAAATAATAATAATATATAAAAGATTAAAGAAGAAATTTAAATATTAAATAATATATGACAATTAAAAAATCAAATTTTAATTATAAATGTATTATCTATTTTCATGAAATTTACTTTCTAAAGTTTGTTATATTAAAAATAAAATCTCAAATTCTTTAAAATAAAATTATAATT
>JAJMZS010000692.1:0-15721 GCA_023807205.1 Isotricha prostoma | reverse complement strand
AATAATAATAAACCAGAAATAATTAAAATAAGAAAAATAAATAAAAATGAACAAGAAAATGAAAAAGAAAATGAAAATATTGAAAATTTAAAAGAAAAAGATAATAAAATAATAGAAAATGAAACAATAAAAAAACAACAATCTACTCGTTCAAAATCATCTCATCCAAATTTAACTCCATTAAAACTAGAATCATCAAATTTAGATAAAAATCCTCTTTCCCGAAATCATAAAATAGAAAATGAAATTAAAACAGAATATTTAAAAACAACACCATCACTTCCTTCATTTTCAAATTATCCAAAATTAAAAACAGAAAGAAAAAACAATTCATATATACAAATGAAGAATAGAAATGATAAATGGTTACCAAAAGGTTATAAAGAATATGAATATATAGTAAACAATCCAAAATTATTAAAAAAACAAATATCATCAAATAATCCTTTTGCAGGAAAATTACCAGATTTATCATTAAAAGAAATAAGAGATAAATCACGTGAATCTGATATATTTTTTAGAAAACCACCATCAATTATAGAAGATGAATTTAATCAAAAATCTCTTTTATATAAAGATCATCAAAATTCAGATATTTTCTTAGAAAAAAATGATATGGATTCAATTTTAAAAAATGGTGAAACTTACTTATTTAAACCAAATAAAATTGAATGTTATACTAATTCAAGAGAATCAAATTCAAAATGGATGGCAAAGACTAATATTCCTACTTTATTAAATCATGTTTCTACTGAATATAATATTATTAATCCTGGGAATAAAGGAATTTCAAATACTAAAAATAAAATATTAATTGATTGTGAAAATAAGAAAAATCCTAATTTTGATTGTGTTAATAATTTTAATCCTATTTATAGACAAAAAAGCTTATGTGAATTTATTGATATTACAAGAAATGGAGCTCCTAATCCGGGGAAAGATTATTTAAAAGCTTATAATTCTTCTAAAGATGCTTTTAGACTTAGAAGTGAAGTTTGTGGTACTTTAGGAGATTTACATCGAACTTATAAGGAATTAATTGTTAAACCTTTTTCCACTAAAAAGTTTGGGTGATTTTTTTTTTTAATTTTTTTTTTTTTTTCTTTTTTTTTGAATTTTGTTGTGGAGATATTTAAATTTTTTTTAAATTTTAATCAATTATTAATTTTTTATATATTAATATATATTTTTTTTATTTTTTTTTGAGTTTTATTTTAAAATAGAATGATTTAGTTTAATTAGATAAATAAAAAGAATATTATTTATTTACAAATTTATTTAGATTGAAATTTTTTTTATTATTATTCAATTTTTTTTTTTTTTAATCATCCTTATTAACAAATTGTTTTAATATTGAGTCCCTATATTTACTTTTTTTCTGTTTTATATATTTGAAAATTGAATTTTTTTCTTTTGAATCTGCAATTTTAACATTTTCAAATCTAATTAATTTCAAAGAGAAATAATCTTCAGTATCATAATCAATTTCTTTATTAATTTCAATAACTTTAGTTTTAGGAATTACTTCTTTAAAAGCTTGTTCAGCATTTTCAAACTCATCCATTTTTTCTTTTTCTTTTTTTGATTTTTGTTTATTATAATTTTTTTCTTTAAGTAATTCCAATTTTTTTTTTTCTTCTCTTTCATCAAATTGTCGTTGATACTTAACTCTTAATTTATTTAAATAATAATGAATTCCAGTTTCAACTAAATTATTACTAATATTATTCATAACAGAATCTTTAGTAGCATTTAATTTAATAAAATGATTTTTAAAACAAGGAACTCCAATAATATCAAAAATAAAATTAATTCTATTTTCAAAAGAATTATAAAAAACTTCTTGAGCAGTTGAAATTTGATTTAATTTATTATCTTTACTTCTTAAAAAATCAGTAACAACTTTTAAAATATAAGTCTCTTCTAAATTTCTATCTGGGAATGAATCATATTTTTCATATTCAATTTCATCTTCTAAATCTTCTTCATCATGTATTTTAGTATCAATTGGAGTGAACTCTGATATTAAATTTTTTGTTGTAATTGTATATTTTGTTTGTTCTGTTTCTGTTGTTTTAGAATATAATAAATTTCTTCCTGAATTTCTTAAATTTAATGTTGATTTTGTTAGTAATTTTATTGGAGTGTTTATTATATTTCTTTTTATTTTTGGTTTGAATTTTTTTAATTTTATTGGATAGTTTGTATTTAGTATTTTATAATATTTTTTTTTAGATTTTGTTTTTGTTGTTTTTCTCTCTTCTGGAAAAGTAATTGTGTTCATTTTTATTTTTTGTTCCTTTAATCTTTCTGTTAAATATTCATTTGTTATTGATCTTGGAGAATAAACATAATTTGTTGAATTTGTTGATTTTGGATTTTCATTTATTTTCTCTTTTAATTTTAATTTTTGTTGTTTTGGTGTTGTTATTTCTTCTTGAAGTTTTAATATTGTTTTAATTGAACTTTTTTGTAATGGAGTTAATTTTAAATTATCAGATAAATTTATTAATTTTGGTAAAATCAAAGGTTCAATTTTAATATCAATTTTAGTCATTTTTTTATTTAAAAATATTTTAAAAAAAAAAAAAAAACATAAAAAGTAAAAATAAAATTAAAAAGATATATAAAAACAAGAAAAATAAAAAAAAAAATAAATAAAAGGATAAAAAAATCCTTAATAAACAACTAATTATAATCCTTAATTTAAAAATCCCCTCCATCTCCATTATCATAATTATCATCTCCTCCAAAATTTCCATCATTAACATTATTATTTTGTTGATAAATAGAATTTCCAAATCTAGCAGTAGAACTACCAGAATGTCTTTCATAATTAGGAGATTGATATAATCCAGTAACAGTATCATTATTATTATTATCAATACCATTATTAAAATTATTATTACCATAATTCCCATAATTTCCATTATTAAAATTTCCATCACCATAATAATTATAATTATTAACTTGATAAGTTGGCATTGTACTCATCATTGAAATTCCCCAACAAGTAGTTAAACCTAAAAGTAATGTTGTATTAAAAGTATCAAATTCAGTTGGATATTGTTGAGCATAATTACTTAATTCATTTTGTTTATATATTAAATTTAAATTTTGAATAAATGTTTTTATATGACCTTCATCAATTACTTGATTATTATTTTTATTTGGTATTGTTATTCTTCCATTATTATTTATTTCATTTGATGAATTGTGATTAATACACATTAAACATGTGTTTAATCCATGAGATGATAAACATGATGTGTGATATACATGTTGACATGCGAAACGAGTGTTTAATGAGTCATTTGATTCATATTGATTATAATTTTGATTTTGGTTATTTTCACTTTCTGATGTTGGGAAATTTCCCATTTCTATATATTGAGGATATTGATTATTGTAATTTTGATTTGTAAAATTTGCATTATAGGTTATTTCTTTCATACATATTATACATTTATTTATTGATATCATTGGAGGAGAACTTTTTCTTATTTCTTTTATTAAATTCTCTAATTGACTTAAATGCTCATGGATTTCATAACATGATGAATCATTTATATCATTATTTATTAATTGTTCTTGTTGTTCATATTCTTGTTTTTGAGAAAAATAATAACAAAGATAAATAATAATAATTATACATATTATAATAAGTAAAATACCAAAAAAACCAATTCCACTATTATTTGAAGATTGATTATTTGGATAGTTATTATTATTATTATAATTATTTGAATAAGGATAAACATTTCTAATTAAATTAATAGTTGTTGAAATTGCTGTATAATATTCTCCTTTTTTTAAATAGTCAAGTACAGAATTTATAATGTTCATTCTTTGATTTTGTGTAACATATTGTTTTGCATTTGTACCAGCAGAAATTAAAACTCTTCCTCCTTTTACATAAATACTAATTGAAAATGAATAAATACAATTTATTGAATTATATGTACATTGTGTATTAAAAAAATTTTCACTAAAAATTGTATATGAATAATCATCTTGATATGTTATTTTATCAGTTAATAAAACCACAAATCTATCATCTTTTATTATTAATGCACATAAATTATTTATTTGTTCATATGATAATCCCGAAAAGTCTGAATATATTCTATTATTACAAAAAAAATATTGTGTATCATAACATAAGGAAAAATAAATTTGGATATTAAAAATAAATATTAAAAATAATTTACATGTATTTTTTATGAACATCATTCACTTTAAATTATTATTATTTTTTAATTTATTTAAATAATTAAATTAAATAATTTATATTAAATAAAATAAAAATTAATTGTTTATTATTATTTACCTTATTATTATTTAATATAAAAAAATTATTTTGAAAAATAATTTATCATTTATAAAATATATTATTTTTATTTATATTAAAATTTTTAATTATTTTTTTATTTTTTTTAAAAAATAGTGTCATTTTTAAAAAATTAGTTGAATTTCCTGTTTTTTATTTACCCCTATTTTTGATATTTTTACTCTTTATTACATTTTTTAAAAAATGAGTTTTGAACTAAGTATTAAATCAAAAAAAAAGCATATATCAAATAAAAAATATATTTCCTGTTTTAATATATAAATAAAAATGCTAAATTATAACTTTTTTAATTTTTACATATAAAATTGTTTGATATATAGTGAAGCAAGTTAAAATTTATATAAATAAATGAGTTCAGAGCAAAATGAAGATTCTATAAGAGAGAGCGATATCAGAGTGAGCGAAATCAGACAGAGCGAAATCAGACAGAGCGAAAGCACTCTTACACCGAAAAATGAATCATCACATTCTCAAAGTTTCTTAAGAAAAATATTAATTGTAACTATAGTAGTAGTTGTGTTATTAGGAATAACAGTTGGAATTGTGATTGTAGTTAACAAAAAAAAAGAAAAACCTGATGAAGCAATAGAAGAAACAAAAAATACTCCTTTACCTGAACCTATTGATGAAACAATTATTGAGCCACCAAAGAATGATTCAAATGTAATAGTTAATATTAATAGGAAATTACATCAAGTTTTAATTTATGAAGACACAACATCAAAAAGACAAAATATATTATTAAAAGGTCAGTCAAATGCATCTTCACGTCGTCTTGATGAAATGTTTTCATCTACTTCTTTTACAAGTAAATATATGTTTTATATTTATGAAATTGAAGAATCACATGATACTAAAACTTATCATGCATATGCATTTTTACTTTCTTTTAAAATAGAAGGAGAAGATGATTTAATTGTTAATTTTAAAAATGTTAATGAGATTAATTCAAATACTCCAATGTTAAAAGTATCTTTTTATAATAATGGAACAATTGAAGAAGTTAATGCACCTGATAATTCTAATATCACACTTATTTCTTATTTACATGAATTTTTAGAAAAAATTATTCCTGATGTTGCTAAAAAAACTGATGAAGATCTATCTAAAAATTATACATTTGATAAAACTAATAATGTTACTAAATTAAATATTTCTAAAAATTCTTTATTTGGAAATAATGAAGATTCACAAGAAACAAAAACATTTGAAATTAATGTTAAAGAAGGTAATATTGATAATGTTAGAATGACAAAAAGATCTATATTATCTAATTCACAAAATTATAATCTTAAAGATAATTCTAATTTTACTGCTGAAGTAGAAGGAGATAATACAAGATTAATCAAAAGTTTAATAAAAGAATTTAATGAATATATTGATTCTGATTTAACTTTATCTAATGATTCTTATGAAGATGAACATTTATCAGAAAAAATTCATTCATTTATAAAAGATTTAGATTTTAATCATTATGAAAAAATATTATCCAATTTCAATAAAAAATTAAAAGATGGAAATGAAAATAATAAATTTAAAAGACATTTAGATACTTATATTTTTGATCCTTATCGTCAACCAATTATATTTACCTATCCTTTATTTAAAGCAAATTTCCTTGGTGCAAATATAGGTCTTTATTCAAAAATTACTTTTGAACCAACTTTAGGACTTTTTAAATTTGAAGTTTTTTTCAATAAACATGGAGAAAAAATTAATATTATGAATGAAGAAAGATATGTTAATTTTGATGAAATTATTGATACAATTGATGAAGTTATAAAAGATGCTAATTATTTAATTACTGATAATATTCTTATGACAATTGAAAAAGATTTAGATGAAGTAAAAAATCAACTTGACAATGAATTAAATAAATTGTATCTTAGTATTGATAAAGTACCTGATTTTTCAAATTGTATGGTTAATTCATATGAAAAATTATATGATCTAGTTTTAGAAGCAAATTCAAAAAGCTTTGAACAAGTTATATCTAATAGTAAAAAATGTAAAAATACATATGATGGAATTTTCACTGCAATTAATGAAAGCCAAAATGAAAACATTAATAATATTCTTAAAAGTAGTAAGGATGAATTTAATAAATTTTTTACTGAGACTGTTGATAAGGCTGATATAATTTTTAGTCAGTCAACTAGTTTCTTCCCTCAAATTGTGAAACATTTAGATTATTTAATTAGCGAGAAATTTGATCCTGAAGATGAATTAGAATTTGATATTTGTACTTTTTATGATATTAGAGATATTTTAGATAATATTTATAATATATTTAATAACTTTGAAACTCAGGTAAAAAATGCAATTGAAAATGAAAATTTCACTTTTTATACATATATTGATGATGAATTTGAAAAAAATATAGAAATTTATTTAAAAAAAGTTGAATATTTTGCTGATAGAATGGAAAATAATAATTCAATAATTCAAGCTTTGAATAAATATTACGAAAACAGTGAAGAAAATGGAAATGAAATAAGATTAAATTCTATTGATACTATTAGGGGATTAAGAAATAAAATTAATGAAATGATTAAACTCATTATACAACAAATTTATGATGTATATGAAGAAAAAATAAATGGAGATAATTCTGATGTAAAATCAATTTTTAATACTTTTAAAGAACAATATGAAGATATATATAAAAATGGAACTGCTTTGATGAAAAAATTAAGAGAACAAGTTAAATTTGACGAAAATTATACTATTTATTTAAATGATATCAATACAATATTTGAAATTTATTATAATATTGCTGAAACTAAAAGAAAAAGTTATAAAGAAAAAATTATTGATAAATTAAATGCAATTGGTAATGATTATTTAAATAAAGAAAAAGAAGGAATAAAAAATCTTTTAACAAATGATTTAAGAGAAATAGTAATGAAGATTAAGGAATTACATTATCAAGAAGCAAAAGATAAAGTTTATAATTTAATGGAAGAAAATGGAACACTTGATATTATTTTAAAAGTTAAATTAGAATCAGATATAAAGAAAATAGTAATTAACAAATATTCAAATGAAAATTTCTTAAAAGGATTATTAAATAATTTTTATTCTGATGTAACTAAAGAGTATAATGAATTTAATTACACATATTTAAATATTAATTTTAAAAAACATTCATCATCTTATATGGCAAGACCAACTGAAGCAGAAAGAAAATTACGTCAAATTAAGGTGAAAGAAGAAAAAGAAGGTGAATTATTATTTGAAAAATTAACTTTATATATTATTGAATGTATTAATAGAACAATTAAAGAAGCATATGAATCAGTATATAATACTTGGAATGAATTAATTAATTCTATATTCTATGAACAAGTACCAAAAAATGTTTATGGATATTCTGGAGATAATAAAACAGATTATGAAGCAGTAGAAGAAGAAATTGAAAAAGCTAGACAATATCTTTATTCAAATATTGAAAAAGATAAAGATAATTATAGAAGAACAGTAAAAGATCAATTTAAAATTCAAAAATTAATTGAAACTAAACAAAATGAAATAGTTTCAAATTTAGGAAAAATAATAAATTCATTAGAAATATTTTTCAATCAAAATTTATGCATAGCACATGAAATAAGTTGTAAAAATGGAAATCCTGAAAATTTATTATCATCATTACAACAATATCAATTTCAAGTTGCAAAAACAAGAGAATCAATTTCTGATTTAAATTCATTAATTCCAAAAGCAAGAAGTATGCTTGGAGATGAAATTTTAAATTCATTAAATCCAAATGATTTTTCAGAATTATATAAGAGAGGATTTAATTATACAGATCAAGATTTAATTAAAGATATTAAAAAATTTTTAGATGAATTAAATAAAGTAACTAGGGAATATATGAAATCTTATGTCACTAATATTCAAACTGAATTAATGAATTCTTTTTCTAAAAGTATTAACTTTGATGGTCTTCAAAAAGAAATTGAAAATATTGCTTTGGAAATTTTTGTTGATCCTTTACCTTTTAAAAAAGAAGTTCATAAGTTTATGAATATGGGATGTGGTCCAATCGCCAGAGTCAAACAAATTTATAATGATGAAATGAATTATTATTCAAATAAAAAAAGTTATTATTTTGAGCCTGAAAAATATGCAAAACATTTTGAACAGTTATTACAAAAAATTGATGAATCATATAATTATGAATCTGAAAATTTCTTAAAAGGAATTAAAGTTTCTCAAAATATTAAAAAAGAAGTTTATGATAAAATTGAAAAATTCATTGATAATGGTATAAATAAATTAAAAAATGAAATTAATGATTATGAACTTAAATTTGAATTTTTAGATATGGATTATGATTTAAATGATATTATTACAGATATAATGGGTAAAGAAGAAAAAAATTTAAAAGAGAAAGTTAATGAAGAAATTGATTCCAAATATGATTATTATTTGGAGCTTTTAGTTTTAATAATAAGAAATAATTTAGAGGCAAAATACAAAGATATTATGGCAATGATGAAAACTTCATATAATTCAGCATTTGCAGTATATTCTAATGCAAATAATGTTTCTTCAACTTTTAAACTTGATAAATTAGAAGATTCTACATATGAAACATTTTTAAATGTAGTAACAGATTTCTTTGCTCAAATGAAAAAAATTTATACTGAAAATTCAATTATGAAAGAAGTTGGAGATGCACAAAAAGTTAGATTAGAACAATTTAATGAATCTGCAACTTATATAGGTTTAATAAATTCAATTAAAGAAAATTTAGATTCCTTTGAGAAAGCTTCTATAAATAGATATACTCAAGAAAAATTAAGCTTTTCTTCAAATATTGTTTCAATTATTGTAAAAGGATATAATATTACATTAGATTCATTTATTTCCAAAGCAGGTAAAGATTATATTAATGGAAATTATGACAGTGAAAATGAAATTAATATTAAACCTCAATTTGACTTATTAAATATGACTATTGATAATTCTTATGATTACATTAATTCACTTTTAAATACATCAGAGTTAAGTTTTATTAGTAAAACTTTAGCAGATAGATTAAAAAATATTTTTGGTAATATTAACTCTATTATTAATGAGATTTTACCACCAAAAATTAATAGTGTTATTAATCAAAAATTAGATAAGTTCAGTGATAATGTTGAATATTTAATTCCTACAAATTTCATTGATAAAATAATTAATATTATTACTTCAAACAATTTCAAAAATACTTTAAATAAACCAAAAGTTCAAATTTTAATACCAAATTCTTTTTCAGATGGATTTAAGGCTAATTTAACAACAATTTTCTCTTCAAAACTTAATATTGATGGTTACAAAAATAATTTTAAAAAACAAATGACTGATAAATTAAATGAAATTTCAAACCAATTAATATTATATAATAAACAAATGTCTCTTACTGTTGGTTCAAAAGCACAAACAATAACCAGTAATTCTATGAATTTAATAAGAAAAGATTATGAAAATTTTGAAAAGTATTTTAATAATTATAAAGAAATTTATAATTTACCAGTTGGACAACTCAAAAAAGATTCATTTACTAGATTTTTAGTAGATGAAATATATACTAATCTTAAACATATTATTGATTCATTTGAAAAAGAAAAAAAAGAACAAGAAAATAATATTACAAATGCAATAAATAGCTTTTCTGCAGAAGGTGTAGTTAATAATGTTGAAATGGATTTATCAAATACAAATATAAGTTTACTAATAGCAACTATTGATAAGGATTTAACTATAATAATGAATAATTTAGCTAATTCAATGGGAGAAAAATTTGATAATATTGGAAAAGAATTAAAAAATACTTTTAATACTCCATTAACTGGTTTTAATTTCAAACAAAAAAGAAGAATGAGAAATTTACAATCAGAAAAATATAATTTAAAAGAAATTAATCAAGCTTTAGATGAATTGCAAGAAAAATATAATAATTTCAGAGATGAAGTTTTAACTAATCAAAATTTTGTTTTTGTATATACTAAAATTGGTAGTATGAAAAAATCATTAAATAATAGTGCAAATCACATATCAGAATATTTCTATTCATATCAATTATTACTTTCTGATTATATTGATCCAATAATTGCTTTAAATAAAATAGAAAATGAAGCAGATAAAATTAAACAATATTTATATAATTGGCTTACTACTCAAACTGGAGGAATTGGAAAAACTGTTGAATCAATTAAAG
The DNA here is from genome assembly GCA_023807205.1 of Isotricha prostoma. Taxonomy (NCBI): domain Eukaryota; phylum Ciliophora; class Litostomatea; order Vestibuliferida; family Isotrichidae; genus Isotricha; species Isotricha prostoma. The sequence continues at coordinate 5,162 of JAJMZS010000692.1, read as the reverse complement.
ATAGAGTTACTAATAGTTGGAAGGAGGCAAAAACTAAAATTGATGTTTCATTAACAAGATATTTCAATGATATTTTTAATTTCATTTTCTCTGGAATAAATAATTTAAAAACTGATTATCCTATTTCAGGAAATCAATTATCACCTGATATAAAATCAATTTATTTATATAATAATAAAGGTGAAGTTATATTAACAATTAATACTATTCTTAATAATTTAGATTTAACATATAAATATGATTTCCAAAGAGTTAATGTATATGATTTTAATGTTATATTAGAATCTTCAGGTAAATTTAATGCTACTTTTGATATAATTACTGCAGATGGTTCTTATGTAAATACTATAAAAGATGTTTTAGGAAGTGGAGTTTTTTCTGTTAATCCTAAATATAATTTATATGATAAGAGTGTTGAAGCTACTATTAAAATTAAAAATGAAGCAGCTAAATATACTAGTATTATGAAAGTTTTTAATGAAACTGAAAAACAATATTTTGATGAAGCAATTGAAGTATATGAATTTGCAGAAATTGATGATATTGGATGGGTTAATGTTTATAAAAATACTCCTTAACCCAATTTTATTTTTTTAATATTTATTTATTATTATTCTTATTTTTATTGTTTTATTTTGTATTTAATTAAAAGACTTATTAAAAAAATTTTTTAAATTAATATTAAAATAAATATTTATAATTATTATTTTCTAATAATATATTATTATACATAAAAAATCGGTAAATTACTTTTATTAATAGGCTCCATATTAAGAATAAAATTATTATCAAAATTTGTTTTATTTTTTTTTTCTTTAAAATATTTAGACATTCTTTCAATAATTGGTAAAATTTCTTCTAAACTTAAAAACGTATCTATAATATTAGAATACATATATAGCATTCTATATTTTTTTTTTTTTTTTAAATAGAAAAAAGGTAAAAGATAATTTAAAAGGCTAATTTGATATTTTTGCCCGTCTAATTTAAATTTATATTTAAATACACAATTTATCTTTTTTATTGGTAATTGTGTATTATTTAATCTTTCATTTTGACTATTTATATAAATCATTTTTGAATTTTTACTTCTACATTCAGTTTTAATTATTTTAGAATTTTTTTTATTATTTTTATTAAAAAAATATGATGAATGAATATTATTTCTATTATTATTATTTGAAAAAATTAGTTTGTTTACAAAATCAACAACTAGGCTTTTTCTAGAAAAATATTGGGCAATAAAATTAAATATTCCAATAAAGAATTCGAAAATACCTCCAATTTTAGAACACATTTCATAAAAATTTAAATATTTTCTTGTAACTTCGTTCAAATAATCAGTAGATGTAAAAATAATTTTTATTAAATTTAAACTTTTATCATCTGAACCATAATCATTATCATTATCACTTAAAAAATCTAGTTGAATATTATTAAATAAAAATGATTTATATTTTTTTTTTATATGAACAAAAAAACCTTCTTTTGAAAAATAAATTAAAGGAGAAAATGAATAAAAAAATTTTTTATATGAATCTAAAGTAATTTGAAAATTTTCACTTCGAAATTTTTTTATTATTGGATTATTCTTTTCATCATTATCAATAGCTTCAGATAAATAAATTAATGAAAAAAAATTATTATTTAAAAAATCATTCTCATCTATTAATTTTTTTAAAAAAAAATTTATAGTAGAATATCCATTTATAAAATCTCTATATCTTCCCATTAATGATAAATTTTGATTTGGTTTAACACAAAGATAATTAGATAAATTATAATTTTGAATGCCTTTATATTTATGAATATATGAAGAAATGTTACAATATTCCAATTCAATATCAATAAATTCAACAATATCAATTTTTTTATTTTCTTCATTTTTTTTAGATTTAAAAATTTTTAAATATGAAGCTATTTTAATTGAAGAATTTAAAGGTATTGATTCCCCATTTTCTGTAGTTATTCCAAGTAAAATTGGTACATTAGATAAATCAATATTTTCATAATTTAATTTTGAATTTGAAATAATTGTAAAAGATGCATTTGAGAATAATTCAATTATTGAAAATATAAAATATAAAAATCCAATAATTAAAAAAATTATGGTTAATGTTAATGTTGCATTTGAAGAAAAATGTTGAGATTTTTTAAATCTTAATAATATTGGAACTCTAAATATATCTATTTTACTTAAAATATTTTTTTTTTCCATTAATATATATATTTGTGATATAAATCAATTAAATCATATAAATTAATAAGAAAAATATTTAATAAAAGAATATTTTTAAGAAAAAGTAAAATATAAATACTATTATTACTATTGATTTTAGATTAAAAATTTTTTTAAAGAATCATTAGAATAAATACTTTTAAAAATAGAGATTGTTGTCGATATATTAATAAATATAAATCACCATTAAATAAGAAAAAATCATATTATAAATTATATTGAAAATCATCTTTATAATAATATTTTGAAATATATTTAATAACTTTAATCATATTATTTCTATAAATAAAAATTTATGCATTGTATATAAAATAATTAAAAAAAAAAACAATGACAATCATTTAAAAAACAAAACAATAATAGTAATATCATCAATTCCCATATTATTATTAACTTCCCAAGTTTTCCTAGCAACTTCCATTAATTTTCTAGTAGCTCCTTTAACATCATCCGAATTATAATATCCTAAAACAAGTTCACAAACTCTATCATTACTTAAAAATTCCCAAAGACCATCACTAGCACAGATACAAATTTTAATATTTTTTTCAACAATATCAATATCATTAATTTCAGGAATATTAATAACTCCAATTTTTTCAGCATCAAAATCACCTAAACTTCTACTCATAGCTAAACCAGGATAATTTTCTCCTTTAAACCATATTCTAAAAGGACCATAATCAGCCCATTCAACACGACTTACTTCTCCTCCCATTTCATAAATTCTTTCTTTTTCTTTTATTGAATCTGGTGTATGATCTTTTATTAATTGAATTACTTTATTATTACCATCAATAAATATTGTTCTACTATCACCTAAATTTGTATTTATTATTTTTGTATTTATTATATGAATTGTATTTATTGTTGTACCACTTTTTTCACAATTTAATGTTTTATGTAAATTTTCATTACAATTTATTATACATTTTCTTATTAAATCATAATCATCTTTTTTATAATCATTAAATATGTGAATTGGAGTTTCATCATAAAATTTTGTATTTTCATAATATTGTATAAAGTAATTTGATACTGATTGTGATATATCTTCACCATTGTATCCATGACCGTCAAAAACTCCAAAAATTTTGTAATTGTTTATATTGTTTATTTTTGTCATTGCTATATAGGAATCTTGGTTTATTTTTGTTACTCCATTTTTTGAACCTGGATATGTTCTTATATCATATGAGTCTAATTTTCTTATTTTTACTTTTTTTTTATTTTTATTGTAAAATCTTGATGTTACACTTAATTTAAATTTTTGATGTGATGATTTTTTTTCTCTACAATTAAATTTATCAAATGTTAATGATTTTTTATCTTTATTTTGTATTATTTGTGAATCAAATGTATTTTTTAAACGATATGTGTTTGATTGTTTTGTTATTATTTTTGGTAATATTGGTTTTATTGATTTTGAAATTTCTATTTTTTTCATATGATTTTCTCTTAAAAAATCAAATCGTCCTGTTTTATTAGTTACTTTTTTTTCTGTATTATCTTGAAGTGTTGGTTTTACATTAAAAATTGTCATAAATGAATTTGAGTCTATTATATTTCTTTTTGAATCTTTTGAAAATTTGTTTTTAAATATATTTTGTATTTTTATTGGATTATTATTTAATGTTGAATTATATGAAAAAATTTGTCTTCTTGAAGATAATGTATTATATAAAGTATCTTTATGATTTTCATTTATAAATCCATGACACAAAAATCTATTCATTTTAATTAAGTATACATTAAAAAAATAATTTTAAAATTAACCTTAAAAAATTATATAATTATATTATTATTATTTTTACATATTTAAAATAAAATAACATGTTTTAATTAATTTTTATTGTGGACTAAATAGAAATTAAAAAATATTCTTACAATTGAAGTTTTCTTATTAATTTATACATTTCTGTTTTTTTATTATTTTTTGTCAAATTTTTATTCTTATTATTGTCTTTTTTTATATTATTTCTTTTATCCATAGACTCATTAAATTCAAATTCAAAATAATTATTTGGTTTTTTTTTCAATATAATATTTTGATATATTCCTAAATTTTTATAAGAAATAGTATTTTTATTTTGTTGTTTGAAATTAATATTTTTATTATCTTTAGTTAATTGAGAATTGTAAGATTTACTTTCTCTTTGAATAATTTTATAATCCTTATTTATCTTATCATTTTTTTTATAAAAATTCAGAATACTATTCCTTAAATTATTCTTATTAATTTTTTCTTTTTCATTATCATTAAAAATATTAGATTGATTCATAATTATTTTTATTTCTTTTGGATTATTAGTATTATCAAAACTTACATTTGCAGAATTTGGAGTTGATAAAGATTTAGGTTTATGTTTTAGAATTAAACTTTCATTATCACAATTAAAACTTGAACCATATTTTCTATAATTTATAAGTTGAATTGAATAAGGAACTTTCTTTTTATGAGGTAAATTTTGAATTTTTTGTTTTTTATGATATAATCGTTCTTTTGAAAATTTAGAATTATTATAATAAAATGATGGATCATAATTGGTTATGTTTTTATATTTACTTTTTTCTATTAAAGATAAAGTCTTTCTTATAATTGGAGAATATTCCCTTCTATCAGAAAAAATTTCACTATTATCTAAATTAAAAATATTTGATCTATATGTTATATCATAGAAATTTTGATGATTAAAACTTGTATTCATATTCGTTAAAAATTTATTTAAAAAAAAATAATTGTTTTAATTTAAATATTTCTATATCTTTTAAATATAATTTATATTAATGTTATATTAAATTAAATATGTATTTTTATTATTATTTTAATTTTTAAAAAAATAACAAATATAAACTTTATTAAATATCTCTTGGGGATGGGGATTGGGGATTGGGGATTTGGGATGGGGGATTGGGGATTGGG
>JAJMZS010000691.1:0-15739 GCA_023807205.1 Isotricha prostoma | reverse complement strand
ATAAAAATTTTTTTTTTTATTTATGTTTTTTACTTAATTTAAATAAAAAAATAATTTAATGTTAAGTTAAAAAATATATGTTAAATTTAATTTTACTTATTTTCTTTTAAAAATATTTTTTATAATATTGCTATAAATCAATGAAAATATATTTTTATATCTCAAATTAATTTTTTTTATATTTATAAACAAATAGAGATAATAATAAATTTATAAGTAAAAAATTATTAATCATTTTCAATATTTTTAATATTATTTTTTTAATTGGAATCAGGGGAATAAACATCTTTTTTTACAATAATATTTTGTCTATCATTCAACTTACTTATTTTCTTATTTTTTATTGATTTTGGAGTTTTATTTATATTATCTTCTTTATTTTCTTTAATACTTGAAACAATTTTTGATATTTCATTTACATTTTTTTCATTATTTAATCCATAACAATTTTCTTTTACAATTTTTTGCAGATTTGTCATTTGATTTTTTAATGAATTATTTTCATTTTCTTTAATTTTTTTTTTTGATTTTAAATCTTCTAACACCTTAATTAAAGAATTTATTTTTTTTTGTAATGATTTTTTATAATTTTTATATTCAATAATTTGTGTTTCTAAAGTTTTAATTGTTGAAGTTTTATCATCATTTAATCTTTGTAAATGTTCAATTTGTTGATCAATTTCATTAATTTCATTATTTTGATTTTTAATTTTTTTAATTTCATTTTTATCTTTTGCAATTCTATATTTTTCCAAACTTTCTAATTTTTTAATTAATTCATCATATTTTTCTTTATTTTCTTCACCTCCCATTATTTCAAATAATTTTTCTTTTTGTTCATTATTTATTAATTTATAAGTTGAATTTGCAATATCTTTAATTGATCTTATTTTAATTATTTTTTTCTTTTCTTCTTTTTTTATATTATGAAAATCAAAACTTTTTGCATAATCTTCATTTTCTTCTTCATCTTTTTCTTTTTCTTTATCTTTTTCATTTGTTTTATTATTCTTATTTCTACTATGTACACTATAATATTTCTCTTGAAGTTTTTTAACTTCTTTTTTTTCATTTTTATTTTCTACTTTAGAATTATATAATTTATTTTGTAATTCATCAATTGCAATTTTTAAATCTTCTTTTTCTTTTTCCCATTCATTATAATCTTTATTAAATATTTTAAGTGTTTTAATTTCATTTTTTAATCTATTATTTTCTTTTTCTTTTAATATTAATCTATCAGATAATTCTCTTTTACTATCAGCATTAGTATAATTATCTAAAATATTTTGCATATTTTTATTTTCTTTTGATAATATATTTGCTAAAGATTGAACATTTTTAATATCTTTTTCTTTAACTTTTAAAGCAATTTCAATTGGTTCTTCTTTTTCTTTTAAATAAGCATTTTCAGTATTATTTAATTTTTCAACTTTAGATGTTAATTTCTTTAAAGATTTTTCCATAATTCCATTAATATTACTAATTGATTTAATTAATTCATCTTTTTCATTTATTTCTTTATTAACTTTTATAATTTCAAGTTCATGATTTTTTTTATCATTTTCTAATTTTAATTTTAATTTATTAATTGCGTCAATATAGTCTGATTCATTTTCAAATGAAAAATGACTATATAAAGTATTTAATTTTTTTATATTTTCTTCTTTTTTTTCATTTTTTTTATGTCTTATTATTTCAAAATCACTTACTAATTGAATTTGATGTTTAACATCTTTATTTATTTTTTTTTCTTCTTTTTTAATTGGAGGTAATTCATCATTTTTTTTCATTTCCATTTCTAAAGAATTTGTAGTATATCCACTTTGTGAGTCTCCACCAAAATCATGATCATGTAAATAAAAAAATTCATCTTCATTTCTCTTTTTACTCATTTTTTTTATTTATATTTTTATATTTATTTTAAATAAGTTATTTTTTATATTTAATAAAATCTTTTTAATATTTTATTATTTATTTTCGTTTTATGAGGATTTTTTATAAATCAATAATATTAGATTTAATTCTAAATAATATATAATATGTCAATCATTAATAAAGAAAGAACTATGAATAAATTTCATATACAAAAAATATCAAAAAATATAAATCAATCAAAAGATAAAAAAGATTTAAATCATATTATAAATACAGTATCATCAATAAAAGAAACTAATTTTAAAACAACTGAAAATGAAAATGAAGAAAATTACCAAAAAGATTCAGTTAATCAAATACAATTTACTTTAATAAAAAAAGATAATATAAACAATTTATTTTCAAAATTAAATTTTGAACAAAATAAAAATTCAAAAAAAATAAACTCAATTATATTTTTAGATTGGGATGATACTTTATTTTGTACAAATATAATAATGAAATATGGATATGATATAGAAATAAATAAATATCCAAAAAATATTTTAATCGAAATTTCTTTTTTAGAAATTTATGTTCTTAATTTCTTAGAAAAAGTAATTAAAAAAGGAGATGTATATATTATATCAAACTCATTAATAGGTTGGATTGAATATTGTTGTCAAAGATTTTATCCAAATGTATTACCGTTATTAAAAAAAATAAAAATTTTTTATTCTAAAATTAATTATAAGAAAAAACACCCTAAATGTGGTTTAATGTGGAAAAGAGAATGTTTTAATGAAATTGCAAATGAATATAATTTAGATTTACCAAGTAATATTATTTCAATTGGTGATAATTTTGGAGAATTAGAGGCTGGAAGAGATTTAGAAAAAAAGTTTAAAAACAGCTTTATTAAGACTATTAAATTTAAAAAGGATCCAACTATTGAAGATTTAATCTATCAATTATCAATTGTTAATGAGAAATTTGATTATTTATGTGAAACTTGTAAAAATTGGAATGTGCTTTGTGAAAAAAAAATTAAAAATCAAAATAAAAATTAATTATAAAATAAAATTAAATCAATAGTTTTATGTTTTTAGTAATATATTAGTTAAAATTAGTTTATTTAATTGAGTGAATAATTATGATTTTATTATCTTTATTATAATCAAAAAGATATTTATTTGTTTTGATTGTTTGTTTATAATTCTTAAAATATAAATAAAATATTATTTTTTATTTATATAAATATCATCAAAATAGGTATTATGTGTTAAAAAATAATAATATCAAAAATATGATAAAGATTTTATAAATTTAAAAAGGGACAAATTCTTTTTTGTAATAGTTTTTTTATTATTAAATTAAAAATAAATTAAAAATTAAAATATATTTGTTTTATAATATAATAACATTATATTTATATATTATGGTTTATATATATAATATTTTTTATTTTTAATTAAATGATGAATCAATGTATATATCTTTCATTAATCATTAAAATAATTTGTAATTCTATTAATAATGATACATGTATTAATTGTTCAAATAAGAATCATAATTATAATACCAAAGAAATATTTATAATTATTGGTTGTTTTTTAGGAATAATATTTTTCATTTTTCTTTTAATTTTATTTTATAAGAAGTTTATAAGTCTTTTGTCAAATAATAACAATAATCAATCTGAATCTAATTTAAAAAATGATAAACTAATTAAAAAACAATTATATTATTTAATTAATTACCAATTAAAAGAAGAGTTATATCAAAAAGAAGATGAAAGTGAAGAATGCTCAATTTGTTTGGAAAAAATTATAAAAAACAATAAAATATGTTTACTTCCATGTAAACATATCTTTCATTTTAATTGCATAAAATTATTTTTTTTAAGTAAAATTGATACACATTGTCCCTTATGTAAATGTGATATATTGATATTATTAGATGGAAAAGATATTGATTTTGATAAAATTACAATTAATTTTGAAAAAGAAAAAAAAATGTTACAACATTATAAAAATTTTAATAAAATTGAACCTATTGTCATTAATATCAATTCTAATAATATTTTGACAACAAATTCTAGTGAAGAATGAATCTAATCATGATATAATTTTTTTAATTTTGTATTATTTTAAATTGAACTTATAATATATATAAATATATATTATATAATTTATTATTTAATATTTATATATACATATGCATTTTTTTTTAAATATTTATTTTAATAATTTTATTTATAATTCTATATAATGAAGTAAAAAATTTAGGAAATGATTTTGAAAATTGTTCAATTAAAGAAGAAAAAAATGAAGTGGAAAATAATATAAATTTAACAGAAAATAATATTAATCTAAAAAATACTCTTTAACATTTTGAAAATATAAATTTAATTTTTTGTTTTTTTAACATTATTTAATATTTAATATCTTAAAATTTATCTAATAGTATAATCTTAGAATTTATTTTTTGTTATTAAATTATTTTTATATATTTTAAATAATTATGATATTTTATTATTGAATTCATATTCGAAAATAAATGGTAGAAAAAATAAATTCAATAGAGCAAGAGTTTAGTAAAGAAAAAGCAATTAAAAGGTAAAAAACAAAAAATAAAATTTTAAATAGTGAAGAAAACATAATAAAAATATTAAAAGAAATATTTACAGTATGGAGAGAAAATCCAATAGAAGAAGAAGTAATAGAAAAAATGTATAATTTAACAGCAAGAATTATAGATTTTTGTTTTAATGAAAAATTACAAAATTGTGTTGAAAAATTAGAAGATGAAGATTTAGTTGAATTAAATAAATTTTTTTTTATGAGTTATTCTAGAATTTCTGATAGAAAAGATGTTTGTGGATTAAAACCTGGAAAATTATTTGCTTTACATGAATTAATTATTAAAAAAGGAGGAGTTGGAATGTTACATAGAAGTTTATTTCGTAGTATGAAAAATAAAAAAGAAAAATAAAATATTGAAAAATTTTAAATTAGATATTTTAAAAAAGTTATTTATATTTATTAAAAAAATAAATTGATTTAATTTTATTATTTTTTTTATGTAAGGAAAATAATTAAGTAAAAATGAGTAAAATACCATATCATAAAAGACAAAATTTAAATAATTATTATAAAAAATCTCCTTATTATAATTCATATAAAAATAATAATTCATCAAATTTATCATATTATACAAATAATAATAAAAAATATTATTATAATAATTTTGATTTTTATAATAATAACCAGCAATATGAAAATATTCCAAATTACAATTTTAAAAAAAATACTTTTTATAATAATCAATTATACAGTCAAAGTTATGATGATATTAATAATAGCAATTATTCTTTTTTAAATCAACAATCTTCAAAATTAATAAATGATGAAGAAAAAGAAGAAATATTGAAAATTAAAATAAATGTAAAAGGTGTAATAAAAGATTTTATTTTGTATAAAGATGATGATATTGATGAAGTTGTTAAAAACTTCTGTATTGATAATAATATAATGTATTTAGTTCAACCTCTTTTGAATAAAATTAAATATTGTATTGAAATTTCTGAAAATTTTAATGTTGATAAAATAATCTTTGATAAAGAAGATAATGATATAATAAATAAATTAAATTCAATATATTCAAAAAGAAATTCTGTGATTTAATTTAAATACTTAATTAATTAATATTTTTATCAAATTTTTAGAATAATAAAATTTAAAAATCTAAAATATTTATTTTTTGGATTATAATAATAAATTAATAATTAATGTAGATTAATATTGTATTTTGTTTATTGAATTTTATAATATAATTTTGAAATATATTATATAAGGAAATTTTTTATTAATATTATAAATAATATAATAATATATATATTAATAATTAATAAACTTTAATTTATATGTTATCATAATCAAAATTTAATATTTTATGAAATTAATATATTTATTTCTTTTAACTTTTTTTCTTATAAAAGAAATCATATTAATAAATAATAATACAAATATTATTGTATGACAAAAATGAATGAATATTATCAAATGAACAAAAAAAATTTAGAAAATTTAAATATTTCAAGTAAATTATTAACTCAAGCATTTGGTACTGAAAAAATTAATTATAAAATGTTTTTTCAAATAATAAAAAAGGATCAAAATATAGTTAAAAGTTATTTAAAAAATCCATTTTTTTTTAATTCATCATATGATTTATTTCTCAAAGATAAAAAAGAAAATGATGAAAATAAAATAAATCAGAAAAAAACTCAGAATAATTTTTTAAATAAAAAACATAGTTTTCAAATTAATTTAATGGATTTGAAAAATAATTTAAATTATTCAAATAATAAAAAAGATATAAAAAATATAAATGAATTAAATAAACATAAAAGTCTTCCATTAATTGTTTCATCAAGAGATTCATTAAATAAAAAAGTATTTTCAATTATAAATCAATCAAATTCAAAAGATAATAAAGAAGGAGATGATAAAAATAGGTCATTTAGTATGAATTTATCTAATATTTCTTTAAATATAAATAATATCATTCCTTTAACAGAAAGAAGCATAAAAAATAATTATTCAAAAATATTTAAAATAAAAAATAATGAAAATGAAAATATTGAAAAAAACAACAACAATAAAACAAATATAATTAATAAATTAAAGATAAATTTAATTGAAAAATATAATGATAAAAATTATGAAAATAAAAACAATGAAATTTCTGATAGTTATAGAAAAGAACAATGTGAGAAATTAATGAAAAAATGTTCAATTGGAATAAAAAAAAGTCAATCATTAGATAGAATTATTGATAAAAAATTAGGTTTGAATAAGAAAAAGAAAAATAATTTAATAGAAAAAGAATTTATTACTTCACTTATTGATAAAAAAAGTAAATTAAAACCAAAATATAAATCTAAGGAAAAAGAAAATTTTAAAGAAATTAAAAAAAGAATTAATTTAAAAATATCATTTGACTTTTTGAAAAAAAATAAAAATTTATATCATTATTTATTAGAAAATAAAAACATTAATGCTTATTCAATGTATTTAAAAGATTTAACAGAAATTAAAAATGAAAAAATAAAATTTAGAAAAATGGAATATGAAAGAATTAATAAAATAGAAAATTTATTAGAAGACACATATAAATTTAAACAATATATATTGTCAAAAATAAATCAAACAAATAAAAAAAATCAAGAAATAAAAAAAAAAGAAAAAGAAGGTTCTTTTTATTATCCTTTAAAAGAGGAATATACATTATTTTAATAAAAATATATTTATAATTCTATTTACCTAAAATTGTTTTTTTTTCAAGAAAATCTAATCTTTGTTTATAATATTCATTTTCTTTTTTAAATAAATAATCATAAATATTTTTATAATTTTTTAAATTATTTGACATATTTCTTAAATAATTTCTACATATAATAGAATCTTTTTCATATCTCCAATTAATTTTTTTTTTAATTTTTTCATTTAAATTTTTCCTTAATTCTTCATTATAATAATGAATTTGACAAACTTTATTTAATTTAAATAATTGATCATCATTATAATTATTTATTTTTGTTATAAAACTAGAACTTAATTTATCATTTTGTTTTAAATATGAAAGTAAATTTGAATCTTCAATATTTATTTTTTTATCAAAATTTATTCTTTTTTTTGATGATTGTAATCTTACTTTATTTTTTTCTGAAATTACTTCATTTAAAGATAATTTATTTTTATATATAGGAAGATTATCTTCTGAAAATGATGAAGATAAATCATTAAAAATATGAATATTTCTATTTGTTAATTTATCTAATTCATTATTTGAATATTTATCTTGTATAACTGTTGGCATTATAATTTTTTTAGGGTTAAGTTTTATAAATTTTATATTATCTAAATTTGAATCTTTTAACTCTGTAAAAAAATTTACTCTACTTTTATTTATTTTTGTGTTATTTCTTGCACTTAATAAATTTAATCTATTTTTATTTTTAATTGAGTTATATCTTTCACTTAAAATATTTATTTTATTTTTATTTTGAATTGAGTTATTTCTAGATAATAAATTTATTCTATTTTTATTTAAATTTAAAGTATTTAAAATTAAATTATTATTATTAATACTATTATTATTATTTTGATAATGATTTTTATCAATTAATGGTAGTTTTAAACCTTCATTTTTATTTATTTCATTCCTTCCATTATTTGTAACTACAATTCTCATTTTTATTAAATAATAATTAAAAGATAAAATATTAAAAATTCAATATATTCGCTTTTTTCCTTTTTCTAAATATTACAAAGAGTTATTTTAATAATTAAAATAAATGAGACTAATGAAAAAAAATGCATTTAGTCAAAATGATTTAATATCATCAGAACGTTCAACAAAATCAACATCAAATATATTAAAATTAAAAAATAAATCATATAATATTTTACAAGATTTATCTTCAGAAAGTTTTATGGAAAATCCAATATTAAAAATTAAAAATTCAAATTTACTTTCATTAAAACATAATTCACCTTCAAAATTAAGTGAAATGAATTCTGATAATTCAATCCAAATTCAGCATTCTAAATTAATGAAAAAGTTAGAAATATGGGATAAAGAACATTTATCAATGGAAAAAGAAAATCCTGATTCTTTATATAAAAGATTATCATCTTTATATAAGAAAATAAATTTAGAAAAAGAACACAAAAAATTAGAACAATTAAACTTTCTTCTTAAATCAAAATCAAATTTAAATCAAATTATGGATAAAGGAAATAAATCAAATAAAATTTTAGTTGATTTTTTTAATAAAAGAAATAAAGATCAAGGAAGTATTTTAAGAAATAATATTATTAAAACAAAAACTAGATTTAATTTTACTTTATTCTCACCTAAAAATACTAAAGAAATTGAAATAAATTTTGGAGTTAATAGTGAAACAATTAAAGCAATGAATGCAAGAGAAATAAATAGTGAATATTATTCTAAAGTTATTAAAGATAAAATTAAATATGAAAATCAATTACATCAAGAATTAATTTCTGTTAATAATGATATTTATGAAAAAAAAATAGAAAAAAAAGAAAAAAATACTCAATTAAGTGAAATATATAATCAACAAAGTAAATTAACAAAAAAATTTAATATATTATTTAATAAAAGAAAATCAGCTTTAGAAAAATTTCAAGAAAGTTTTGAAATAGAACAAAATAAATGTAAAAAAGATAAAAAATTTAAAAATTTTCAATTAAATAATTTTTTAAAAAGTGTAAAAGTAAAAGCAAAAAATGATAAATTACAAAATAATATACTTCAAACAAGAAATAAATATATAGAAAATATGAATAAAATAAAAGAAAAAAAAGAACAATGTATAAATGATATAAAAAGAATAGAAGAAGAAATGTTATATTATAAACAAGTAAATAATGAATTAATAAAAGAACATAGAAATTATTATATGGATATTTTAAAAAATGGATTTGACTCAAGAAACGAAGGAATGATTTGGTGTGTTAGAAATTTATTAGAATTACAAACTAATTTAGATTATCATCATTTTCCAAAATTTTTAAGTCACGAAGAAATTGATTATTTAATTAAAATTGCTACTATTTCTTTAGAAGAAATACAGTTAAAAATTATTTTAAAAGTTTTAAAAAAAAAACAAAAAGAATTAAAAGATAAAGAAAATATGAGAAGAATATCACAAGTTGATTATTTAATATCAAAAAAAAATAATTATAATAATAATGAGAAGGAAAATATTTTTAAACATAAAAGAAATTTAACTGATTATGAATTAGAGAAATTAAGAATTAATAAAAAATTTATTAAATTATATTCAAGAAATGATGAAACAATGAGAATGTTTTCATATAAAAGTCATGATGAAAATAAAGATGAAGAAATTATTGAAAAATTAAAAAAAAATTTATTTAATAAAAATAATTTTAATAATGATGAAGAAGGTGAATTATTAAAACTTTTTCAAGGTGATATGAAACAACAAAATGTTTTAAGTTTAATAATATATATTAGAAAAAGAATGGAATATTTAACTAATTTAAGACAATCAATTATTCAAGAACAAATTAAAATTTATAAAGAAAGAACAGATATTGATGAGTCTAATTTAAATATAAATCAATTGATGGAAAGAGAACTTATTAAAAAATGTTTATTTGGTTCAAATTATAATATTTAATATATATTTTTTGTATATTTTAAGCTTATTTTATATTTATTCAAATTGAAAAAAATTCTGAAAATAAGATATTAAAGTTAATCTATTATGTATTATATATTTATTAAAAAATAAAATTAATTTTATATAAAATAACATCATTTAATATTTATTGAAAATAACTTTAAATTGAATATTTTTTATAAATAATTATAAAATGAAAATATATAAAATAAAAAATTTGATTTATATTACATAATTTATAAATGTCTTCTAATCAAGATTCAATAATTAACACTCTTCAAAAGACAATAGAATCATATCAAAAAACTAAAAAAGAACAAGAAGACAAAATAGAAGAATTAGAAGAGACAATAACAGAATTAGAAGGAAAATTATCTAATGTTGACCAATTATTAATAGAAAATAATAATTTGACTTTAGAAATAAATAAATTAAATGAAATTATTCAAACTAAAAATAAATTAATATCAGAGTTTGAAAAATTAGCACAAGCATCAACACAAAAATTTGAAACTTATATTAATTCAAATATTCAAAGTCAAAATGAATTAGAGAAAAGAAATAAAAAATATTCTGAATTAAAATCAAAATATATTCCTTTAACTCAACAATTTTCAGAATTAGAATTACAATATAATAAATTAATTGATGATTCTAAAGAAGAAAAATTAATAAATGAAAAAGAAATTATATCATTAAATGAAAAATTAAATGATTTATCATTAAAATATAATAATTTAAAAGATGATAATCAAAAATTAATAGCAGAAAATATTCAAAATTCAAATAAAATAAAAGAAATGAATGAGAGAATTAGAAATTTATCAAGATTTCAAATTGAATTTGAAAATGTGAAAAATGAATTTATTGATTTAGAAAAAGAAATGAATGAAAAAACAACTACAATAACAGAATTAGAAAAAGATAATCATGAATTAATAATTAGATTATCAGAATCAGAAAATAAAGTATTAAATTTAGAAAATTATGGAAAAGATTTAGAAGGTAAAATAGGAAATTTAAATCAATTATGTGGTAAATTTGAAAATGCATATAATGGTGCAGTAATTGATTTACAAAAGAAAAAAGATGATCATTTTCAAAGTAAAAAAGAAATTGATTTAAAAGATGAAGAAATTAAAGAATTAAAAGAACAATTTACTAAACAATTAACAATATTAAAAAATGAAAATTTAGCTTTAAAAAAAAGAGAAAGTATATATAAGGAAACTTTATCTAAATTAAAAGAAGCAACTAATAATAATAGTACTGATAATTTTCAAAATAATATGATTAGTCCTTTAAGAAATAATATGAATCAAGCTAATCCTAATAATAGTTATTATACATATAATCCTTTAAGAAATGGAAATGAATTAAATATGAGTCCTTCTCCATATTATGATAAAGATGATTCTTTTAAGTATAGTTATTATTTAATTGATAATTTAAAAAACGCTATTAATAATGTAGATTTTCAAAAAAATTTGACTAATATTTAAATATTAAATAAAGAGTATTGGCTTTAAATTTTTAATTTTTATTTTTTATTTTTTTAATTTAAAGAAATTTTAAATTTATGAATTTGTTTGTTTTGTTTGTTGAAAATTTATTTAAAATTTTTTTATTTTTTTTTAAATACTCCAAGTCAAATTGAATTTATAATTTTATTTATGAATTTTTAAAAATTAAATTTTAATTCTATATAAATAAAAATAAGAATTGAATACTTTAATTAAAAATAATAATATTATATCTTTCAAAAATAATTTATTATTTAAAAAAAATTTTCATTATTTTATTAACTGTTCATAGTTTATTTTAATATTTATTAAATCTTTATTTAATAATATTTTATTGATTATTTAGCAAATTATATAATAAAATTTAGTTTATATTTACATATGCATTTTTTAATATATATTCATTGTATATTTTATAATTTTTTTTATTCACATTTAGTCATTATATACTCATAAAAATTAATTTATATTTATATTAACATTACATTACAAAAAAATTTTGTCATTTATATTTAATTGTTTAAATAGGAAAATGGGACAGAATTATTATCTGTTAATTAAATAACATATCATTTTTTTTTTTATCATTATCATATCCTGTACAATAATAAAGGAACATATTAGATACTAAAAATAATAAATAAAAAATAAAATATTTACCTTTTAATTTAGATTTATCACCCATATAATAATAATAATAATGATTTTTCATATTTTCAATAGCTTGTTTAATTTTTTTATACAAAGTTACTTCATCTATATTATCTAATATTTCCAAATTATTATATAAAGAATATTGAATTTTATTATTATCATTTGAAATATTTGAAATATTTTTAGGATAAAAATTTAAAGAATTAATATTATCCGTCAAACTAAAATTTCCAGTATTAAAATTACTTAAATTTTGATTTAAATTATTATTAAATGAATTTATATTAAAATTCCCTAAACTATTATTAACTTTACTATTATTTATAGAATTTAATAATTCAATATCTTCTTTTTTTCTTTGTTCTTTAACTTTAATATAATTTCCATGAAAAATTATACCATTCATTTCATTTAAACATTTTAAATATTCATTTTCATTTGTAAAAAGAACAAATCCATATCCTTTAGAAATTCCATTATCAGTTATAATATTCGCATGATGTACACTTTCATATTTTGTTTTAAAAAAACTAAATAATTCAAAATCATTTATTTCATTTTTCAGATTTCCAACATATACACTTTTATTAAATGAAGTATTATAATTCGCCCAATTTAATTTGAATAAAATATTTGTATTTGGAATTTGTTTTCCATTTAAATTTAATAAAGCATCATTTGCACTTTGTAAATTTGGAAAAATAATAAAACAATAATTTTTATTTAAATTAGTTTTTTTATCTTTAATAAATTTAACTCCAATTGGATTTTTTTCATATTTATAAAAGCAATCTAAAATAAATGATTCTGTCATCCATGGAAAAATATCACCCATCCATAATGAATTATTTGTTGTATTCATTATTTTTTTTTAATAATTTTTTACTTTAAAATTAGATTTTTTAGGCTAATTTTTTTTTTTTGAACAATTATTATTTTATTTTTTCTTTTTTTCAGTTTGAAATATCTTTATTTTATTATTTTCTATTTATTTTATTTTATTTACCTAATTATATTATTTTAATCTTTAATATTAATTTATATTAGTTAAAAAAAATATAAAAAAAATAATAAAAATAATTTTACATATTATGATTAATTTTATTTCAAAGATAAATATTAAAACTTATTAAAATTAAACTATAATATTACGCGATATATAAATAATAATAAAATATTAAAATATATTTAGATTAAAACTTATTCAGAAATGTCAAATATTTTTAAAAAATCTCCCATAGAAATTTTACCTTGATTATTAATTTTAATTTCTTTCATCATTTGATCAATATCATTTTCATTAACTATTTTTTTTCCACTTCTCAAAAGGGCATTTTTAATATCACTTTTATCAATATATCCAGAATCATCAACATCAAAATATTTAAAAGCTTGAATTAATTTTTCTTTTTTTAAATATAATTTCTGATCCATAGAAGCAACAATAAAATCAATATAATCAATTCCTTCTTTTTGTTCGGAAGCAGCTTCATATATTTTTTTAATATCACCATCAGAAATTTCAATATTTAACATTTGAAAAGCTTTTTCTAACTCATTTACTTTAATAATTCCAGTATGATCTCTATCAATTGCCATAAAAGCTTTTTTTAATTTTAATAATTCTTTTTCACTAACCCAATTAATTAAATATCTCAAAACAAATTTTTTAAAATTAACAGGAGAAGAATAATTTTTTAAATTATTCAAAATATTATTATCTAAAAATTCCTCACTATGAATTTGTTCAAGTTTACTTTTAAACCAAGGATGATTTAAACCTTCTTTAGCTTCAATTCTTTTATTAGGATTTTTAATTAAACATTTTTTCATAAAATCAATTGCATCATCTGAAATTTTATCAAATTTTTCTTTTGGAAAAATTACAGGGTCATTTAATATTTTTTTAAAGATTTCATTATTAGAAGTACCATTAAAAACAGGACTTCCACAAAGCATCATATAAGTAATAGCACCAATTGACCAAACATCACATTTACAATCATATTCTCCTTTCAAAACTTCTGGTGCTATATAATAAGGTGTTCCTAATATAGTATGCATTTTTTCTTTTCTATTAAATTTTTTAGATAAACCAAAATCAATTAATTTTATTTCATTATTTGATTCATTTGACTTAAATAATATATTCTCTGGTTTTATGTCACGATGAGTTATTTGTTTTGAATGACAATATGTTATTGCTCCCAATATTTTTAATATTATTTCTGCTACTTTTTGTTCCGAAATTTTACCATCATGAACTATTTTTGAAAAAAGATCTTTTCCAGTACATAATTCCATAACAATATGAAAATAATATTTATCTTGATATGTTTCATAAAATTTAATTATTATTGGATGATGTAAATTTGATATTATTTCTACTTCTTTAATCATATCATTTAAATCTTGGTCACTTAAATGTTTTTTTGATATTGATTTCACAGCAAAATTCTTTTTTGAAGGATCATCTCTTCTATATGCTACTCTTACACTACCAAAATTTCCTCCTCCCAATACATCTTTAAATTTATATTTTTTTCTTATGTCACTATTTAAACTTCCTGTTGTTATTTGTATTTGTAATGATGATGAAGAATTTTTTCTTATTGATTCTGCTATTAATTTTGTTCCTTTTATTTCACCATTTAACATGAATGTTGGTGCATTTGGTAAATTTTTTTCGAAGTCTTCTTTTTTATTTTTCTCTGTTTTTTCTGTTTTTTCGACATCATTTCCCATTTTATAATTTTTTTTATATTCTTTGTTTTTTTTTATTAATATTAAAAAATAAATGTTATAAAATAATTGTATTTAATATATATAAATTATTCTTTTAATTAAAAGTAAATTATTTTAAAATGGACTGGGTGATAACAAATTTTTATTTTTAAAAATACCATATATATTAATATAAATATTAATTTTTAAAACATAATAGAATAAGACAAAATTTTATGTATAATAATTATATTTTTATTAACATCATTTTAATAAATTTTTTTATTTAATTGTATTTTACTATTTTCTTTCTGTTTCTGTACAATCTATATTTAATTATTTTAATGATTCTATTTCAATTATTTTAAAAAAATTATAATAAATTAATATATGTATTTTATTTTGATATATTAATTAGAAATTTTGTTCATATGTATTTGATGTTGATGTTGAAAGATTGGAAAATTGAAACATTTTTCAAAAAAAGAAATCAAAAAAATATTTTATTTAAAAAAAGTAATAAGAATTTAGTAGAATAATGTAATGGAAAATGATTGGTGAATAATATAATTTAAATATTAAAATAAAAAAAGTTAAATAAATATGAAAAAAAATAATAAAAAAAAATGATAAAAAAATAAAAAAAAAGTTTAAATAAAAGTTAAAAAATAATTAAGAAAAACAAAAGTTTTAAAAAAATGAAACAAATTATTTTGGGGATTGGGGATTGGGGATTGGG
>JAJMZS010000690.1:0-15775 GCA_023807205.1 Isotricha prostoma | reverse complement strand
CCCAATCCCCAATCCCCAATCCCCAATCCCCAATCCCCAATCCCCAATCCCCAATATTAAAAATAATAATATTTAAACGTTAAAAAATTTTAATATTTTTTTTTTATTTTTTTTAAAAACTTATTTTTAATCAAAATTTATTTTTTTATTTTTATAATATATTAATTTTTGAGATTAATTATTATTTACTTAATTTATTTTTTTTATTCTTTTAATTTTTTATTTTTGAAATTATTATTTTTATTTCTATATCTCCATTATTATTTGCAGAAATATAAAATGAATATATAGAATATAATTCATAAAAAATGTAAAAATTAGGATCTTTTTTTTCTGAATATTCTTTCAGAAAAATACATTTATATTCATTTTTATTATTTTCTTTTAATAAAATTACAACATTATATTTTATATCTTCTAAAATTTGAAAATGAGTTAATTCTTTTCTTATTTTAACATCAAATCTTATTTTATGTGGTTTTACTTTTTCAATATTATAAAAAATAGTTTTTCCATTTCTTAAAATTATTTTATCATTATATAAATTATCTTCATTTTTATGAATTATTTTTTCTAAAATTATTTTTTCACTTTGTACAGCTTCAAATAAAATATTTTCAGGTATTTTTTCTAATATCCCATTAAAAGAAGAAAGAGAAAAATTATCTTTATTCATATTTTTAAATTTTTCAGAAATTTGATTTACTAAATCTTTATAGCCATTTTTTTGTTTTCTATCAATTATATTTTTTATTGCTATATTTATTGGGGGAATTTGATTTTGAAAATTCATTTTATTTGAATGAATTGTTGCTTTAACATTTTCATTTTTATTTTTTAAAGAATAAATATTATTTTTAGAATAATTGATAATTTGATTAAATTCATTTCCATAAATTTTTTTTAAACTATTTAAATAAGAAATTTTTTCATTATAAGAATTTATTTCTTTTTGATATTTATTTATTTCTTTTAAAATTATTTGATATTCAGAAATATAATTAATTAAATTTTTCTTTTTTTCTAATTGTTTTATTTTATAAACATTATGATTTTGATGTGGATTTTGTAAAACATTTTCTTCATAATTGTAGGGTGAAATACATAATCCGCATAAATTTTCATCACAATCAACACAATAATAAATATAATGGGTTTTATGTTTATCACATATTTTACTTTGTTTAATAATAGATTCCTCAATTATATTATATTTACTATTAATATCATAATCTGCCATTTCTTTTGTTTTTAATAATTATTAATAAATTTATCTTTGAATTATTAGAAATAAAATTATTAATTAAAATATATAGAATTAAATGTTGCAATATAATATTAATAAAAGTTTTAAAAATATATTTGATTTAAAATTTTATTATCTATTTATTAATTTTATTAATTTAACAATATATATTATTATGATTATCCAATTTTTATTATATTCTTTTCAAAAATTTAAAATTTAAATTAAAAATATTAAACATCCAATAAAAAAAGAACAAAAATTTAAACAAAAAAAAAAAATAAAATAAAATTAAAAAAAATTAAAAACTATTAAAAAAAATACAAAAAAAATGCAAGAAATAGACCAATCAAAAAGTTCAGTCTTCACAGATGAAGTTCGTCAAAAACTAGATTCTTTAGTAAACGGTTTATCAGAAATGGAATTAACATTAGACAGCCAACTAACTAGAGATCAAATAAAAGATTTTTTATCAAACCGTAAAATAAATGGAAAAGATTTTGATCAAGAATTAACAAATAAATTATATGAAATAATCAATTTAAATGATGAAAATCCAACAATAAATGCAGGAGAATTTATAAAAGGATTTGTTCAATTAGAATCAGATATAACAAATGAATTAAATAAATTTAATGAACAATATCATAAAGGAAAAGAAGAATATAAAAGACTAAATGAAGAATGTAGAAAATATCAAGAAGAAAAAGTTAATAAAGAAGGTTTTTGTGAAAATGCTAAAGTTACTGTTATAATTGAAGATGTTGATATTAAAAGTAAAATTGAAGGAATTCAAAGTATTTCTATTAAATTAATTTATAATGATGATGAAAGAGAAACTGAATTTATTTCTGGAAGTGATAATAATCAAATAAATCAAAAATTTGAATTGTAAGTTATTTTTTTTTAATTTTTAGTAAACCTCAAAGTAGAAATGATCGTTTTGAATTTGTTATGGAAGGGATTAATGATAATAAAGAAAGATTTACGATTGGAAAAAAATTATTTCCTTTAAATACAATTGAAAATCAAGATGAATATGAAGTTCAAATTATTATACCAGAAAAAAATGATGATAGTAAAGCAGCAGCTCATATTCATTGTAAAATTGATTTTTATTGGTCTGATTTTTTATTTTATGATGAAAAAAGAAAAAAAGAAGAAAAAAGAGTTAATGGATTACAAAGAGCAGTTAAAAAACTCAAAAAATATCAAGATGAAATAAATGAAATTTATCATTTAGATGATTTAAAAAAAAAAAAAACAAATTTAGCTTTACCAGAAGGTGAATTTTATCAAATTGATAATCAAAATAATACAGATAATAATTATAATGATAATAATAATGAAAATTTAAAAGGGCAATCAAAAAATCCTAATCAAAAAAATTTTAATTACGATGATTATTATAAAAATGATGATAATATTGAAAATTATGCTTATAAAAGTGAGAGAAATTTAAATAATTATACTTCTAAAAATACAAAAATTTTATGTCTTGGAACTTCACTTTTAGGAATTTTATCTTCTTTTTATAGACCTGATTTTCCAAATGAATTAGGAGGATTAATTTTATTTTTTGGATGCTTAGTAATTAATGAATTTAATGATAAACAAAAAATTATTAAATATTTAAAACATATGTATTATGATGTTATTATTTTATTAGTTTATGATTTAATATGGATTATTTTAAATTTAACTAATTTTTGGAATGGAACTGATAAAGATACTGGAGGAAATGAAAATGGTATTTTGAGATGTTGTATGATTTTAGCTATTGGAAATGCTATTCTTAAAGGATTTTTAAGTATAAATTTTATGAAAGATATTAAGAATTTAGAAGGGAATAATAATAAACAAAGTAATAACCAAATAAATGATAATTTCCATTCAAATGTTAATTATTAATTTTTTCTCTTTTTATAAAAACAAATAGTTATTTTTTTATTTAAAAACAACAATTAAAAAATAAAAAACATTTAAAAAAAAATAAACTTAAAATTAAAAAAATAGAAAAATAACAATTAAAATAAAAATATAAAAATGCAAAACCAAGAACCTCAACCTCAAAATCAAGAATCTAAACAAAACATAAAAGAAGAGAGTCCAATGTCTTCATCTTATCCTCCAGACTTCATATCTCAAGAGGAATCAATACCTTCTGACATAGAAGAAACAGAAATAATAGAATCAATATTAAAAAAAGATTACAATCTCTTTGAATCAGAAAATGAATCTTTAAAGCGTCAAGAAGTGATAATAAAATTAGATTCCTTAGTAAAAAAAGCATGTGAAAATTTAGGTATAAAAAAAGGATTATCACAACAAGATGCTCATAATGCAGGAGGTAAGCTTTTTTCATTTGGTTCATATCGTCTTGGTGTTGTTTCTCCAGGTGATGATTTGGATGTTTTATGTGTAGGTCCAGATCATTGTGATAGAGATCAATTTTATGATGAAATGGAAAAACAATTAAGAACAGAAAAAGATATTACTCAAATTTCTCCTGTTAAAGATGCAAATGTTCCAATAATAAAAATTATTTTTTCTGGTATTCCAGTTGATATTTTAGTAGCAAGATTAAATTATAAAACAATAAATGAAAATTTAACACTTGAAGATGATAATGTATTAAGATATTGTTCAGGAAAATGTATTTTAAGTTTAAATGGTTGTAGAGTTACAAATGCAATTTTAAGTCTAGTTCCAGATAAAGAAAATTTTAAATTAACATTAAGAGTAATTAAATTATGGGCTAAAAAAAGAGGAATTTATGGTAATGTTATAGGATATCCTGGTGGTGTTGCTTGGGCAATTTTAGTTGCTAAAGTATGTCAAATGTTCCCTAAATTAAAACCAAATAAATTAATTAGAAAATTTTTTCATGTTTATGCTAATTGGAATTGGGAAGAACCAGTTAAAATTACTGAATTAAAAAAGGATGTTGGATTCAAATGTGAAATTGAAGTATGGAAACCAAAAGATGATAAAGATAAAGATAAATATTTTAATGTTTTAACTATTTTAACTCCTGCTTTTCCATCTCAAAATACTAATTATAATACTACAGAAACTACAAAAAGAGTTTTAATTGAAGAATTTATTAAATTTGCTAATTATACTGAAAGTATTATTTTTGAAAATAATGATAGAGAAGTTAGATTAAAATGGCATAATTTATTTAATGAAATTGATTTTTTTAATGAATATAATGTTTTTTTACAAATTGATATCCTTGCAACAACTTGTGAAAATTTTAAATATTGGGATGGATTAGTTGAAAGTAGATTAAGATTTTTAATTACTGGGTTTTTAGATTTACCACAAATTAAATTAAGACCTTATACTAAAGGATTTCAAATTCAAGATATGAATTTTCAATATGAAAAAACTTATTTTTATGGAATTGATTTTAATGATCCTAATGAAATTTTGAAAAATATTCAAAATCAAAATAAAGATGATTTACTTATTATTAATGTTAGACCAGCTGTTAAATATTTTATTTCTAAAATTAATGAAAAAAGAAAAACTCAAAGCGATATGAATGTTAGATTAAAAATTAGAACTTCGGATAATTTACCTATTCAAATTTTACAAATGAAAAAAAATGAATATGATATGAATAAAGCTTATAAGAAAAGGAAACTTGAATAAAATTTTATTATATATTTTTTTCTCTATATTTATTAAATTGTTATTTAATTTAATTTTATAAATGTGATTTATTTATTTTTAATTTTTTTTAATTGTTAAAATATTTTTTTGATTAAATAAATAAAATTCATTATTTATTATTTAAATATTAATGAAAACTTTATACTATTTTATTATTTAGATTTATTAATTGCTACAATTGTTGTTTTTATATCTTTTCTAGTTTTAATATGTTTTATAGGAAAAATTAGAAATCTTTGTAATTCTTTAATTTCATTATTTTTAGAAGCAATTTTTTTTTCTAAAATTTTAATTTTATTAAATAAACTTTCAATATATTTTTGTTCATCACTTTTTTCACAAACTTTACAATATTGACAGTTATATTTCTCAATTAAATTTTTAATTTCATTTCCCATTTCGACATCATATTTTGAAATATAATTATAAACAGCATTTAATAAACTATCTTTTTCAATAATTTTCTCAGTTAATTTTTCTCTTAACTGTTTATTTATATATTTACTTTCAATAATCATATTATTAATATTTTTTAATTGTCTTGTATTATTAGTATTTATTTTATTTTGAAAATCAAGTGCTTGTTTAATAAAATTTTTTTCACCTGAAGTTTTAAAAAAATTAATTTTTAATTCTTTAATTGCTTTATTAAATTTTTGAATTGAATGTTCATAATGTGAATTTTCTTCTCTATATTTATCAATAATAGGTTTTTCAACTAATTGCATTTTTTCACCTTCTTCTTTAGGAGAAACTAAAATATAATCATTTAATCTTTTATTAGTATTAATAATAGAAGATAAAAAATTAATATCTATATCACTATTTTCAATACAATAATCTTTTAAAGGTAATTTTTTTCCTATATTATAATCTGTTATTATTGTTTGTAATAATTTATCATTTTTTTCTTGTTCTGTTTCTATTTCTCCATTATTATCTGTCATTATACTTAAAAAACTTGTTCTTGATTTATCTGTAGTTTTTTGATTCATTGAATTTAATATTTTAAAATGATCAAGATCTTTAAATTTTCTTGTTTTTTGTTTACCGAAATTTAATTTCATTTTTTTTATTGTAATATTTAATGTAAAAAAAATATTATAAAATTATTCAATTAAAAATATTTAAAAATTTTTTTAAGTAATAATTTGGAATTGAAATATTAAAATTTTTTCTATAATAACAATTTTTTAATCTTTTACCTAAATATCAACATAATGAATTTTTAAACTTGATGCTGGTACAAATCCAACATTTAATCTATTATTATAATTTTTTGGATTACTATTTACTCTATTGTTTTGTTTTATATTATTATTAGTATTATTATTATTATTATTATTTGAACAATTAATATAATCTCTATAAAAATTATTATATGTTTTTCCAAAAGTTTTTACTTTATTTTTTATACTTATTGGAACAAATGTAGTATTCCTTTTTTCTGTTCTTCTTGGATTAACTTGTGATATTATTTCATTTGCTATAAATCTTTTTTTTAAACAATTTTTTGATATAAATAATCCAGATGGATTATTTGTTTCTTCTTTTAATTCAAATTGAATTATACTATAATCACGAAATGAATTTGGATTTGTATTTTTTACTTTTATTGGTTCATTCTTTTTTAAATAATTTTTTTTTTTTTTATATAAATTTATAGAATTCTCTTCTTCAGAATCATTATTATAAATGCTATTATCAATATTATTATCTTTATTATTATTAGTAGTTATAGTATTATAATATTTTATATTATTATTAGTGTTTATATTATTATTAGAGTTTAAATTATTATTAGTGTTTATATTATTATTAGAGTTTAAATTATTATTAGTGTTTATATTATTATTAGAAGTAATTGTATTATTAGTGTTTATATTATTATTAGAAGTAATTGTATTATTAATAGCAATATTAGTTTTGTTATTATTATTATTAGATAAAGTATTTTTTATTTTAATATTTGGTTTATCATTTTGAATTATGTTTGAAATTTTAGTTCCTTCTTGAGAATTGTCTTCTTTTATAATTATATTCTCATTAGAATTATTATTATTAAGCACAATTTCAACATTATTAATTGTTAGATTCTTAAGATCATCATTATTAGAATTATTAATATTATTTTTATTTATTTCATTTTTCTTATCATTAAACTTATTTGTAATTTGTCTAACTAATTTTTTTACTTTTTCTTTCTTTTGATTATCACCTTCATCATCAGTAAAATCCATATCTTTTTCAACATCAACAATTTTATTTCCTTTAGAATTTAAATTTAATTTCTTTTTAAAAGCATTAATTTGATCACTCCTTATTTGAACAGTTGGTCTTTTTTTTTGATTAATATCTCTCTGATTTCCAATTTTAGTTTTTAATTTATAAAATTCATTAATAATATCATTATATCTTTTAACAGCAGTATCAACATCTTTTTTAAAATAATTAATATTGTTATTTAATTTATCCTCAATTTCAGCTTTAATATTAATAATTTTTTCCCATTCATTCATTAATTCATTTGTTTTTTTTTCTAAATTCATTGAAGATTTAACATTTTCAATTCTTAAATCCATTAATTTTTCATTTAATAATTTAATCTCACTTTGGATTTTCTCTTCTAAAATATTATTTTTAGTATCAGAATAACTATTACAAATAGTTTGTGAATTATTAACAAGAGTAGTAACTTCTTTAATAGTATTTTCAGACTTTTGTTTTATTTCTTTCATTTCTCTTTTAGTTTGTTCTTTTGTATAATTAATTGAAGAAAGTTCTTGAATTAAATAACTTAAAAATTGACTTAAATTTTTATATTGTGCCGTTGCTCCAATAAATCCAGGTAATGTTAAATTATCAATAAATATTTTATCATATTTAAATCTTAAATTACTAATATCTTTTATTGCTTCATTTAATTGAATATCATGAGTTAATAATTGAGATTCTGATTTTTTTTTAAATGCCTCTAATTCAAATATTTTTTCTTGACGAAATTTTATATTTGAAAATAAATCTGAAAGATTGTTTGATTTTTCTATTAAAGAATTTACTTTTTCTGATAATTCAGTAAAATTGTTTTCTGTTGAAATTGCTTTTTCTGATATTTTTTGGTTTATTTTATCTTCTAGTATTTGTAAATGTTTAAACATTTCATTTTTGAAAAATTGAAAGTCAGTTAATTGAATTTCTTTTAATTCATTTTCATCTTTTTCATTAACTTCTTTTATTTCTTCTTCTTTTATTATATCCATTTTTTTATTGGCAATAATAGAACTCTTTTTTAATTAATTGTTTTTGTATTTTTTATACCAAAAAGAAATAATTATTATTTTATTAATAAAAAAACATAAAATATTAAAAAAAAATAAATATTGAAAAAATGTCATTTTCAAATTCATATTGTCAAAAATTAAATGAAATTTCCAAAAATATTTTAAATAAATTTAATAAAAAAAAACAACGTTATTCAAAATCATCTGGAAATTTTGATACTCAATCTAGTGATAATAATATATCTAGAAGATGTTCAAAAAATGAAAAATCACCTATTCCAAATAAGATAATTGATAAAAAAAATGATATTTTAAATCAAACTTCCCATTTTTTAATTAATAATAATTCAATAGGTAATGAAAATTTAACGGGAAATAATAGTTCAAATAATAATTATATAAATATAATTTGTGATAAATTAACCTTTAAAAATAGTTCTCATAATTCATTTCTTATAAATAATGATGGAAATAGTAATATTAATGAATTTGAAGAAAGTGGAAAAAATTTAAAAAGTTTATTTATATATGATAATTCAAAAAAAAATAATATAAGTATAAATGAGTTAAATGATAATAATATTAATAATATTAATAATAATAATTATAATGTTGATGAAAAAAATAATGAAAATAATAAATTACATAGATTAATAACATATGAAAATAATCTTGTTTATAAAAATAATTATTTAAAAGAAGATTCATTAATTAATAATATATCTAAAAAAAGGAATCTATCAAATATTGATATATTACAAAAAAAAAATATTTTAAATACTTATACAATCCCAATCTTTACAAAACAAATATTATTAAAATCTTTCAATGAATTTTTGATAAAAAATAAACCAGTTGTATATAGCAAAGAAATAGAAGGTGGAAATATTTTTGGTTTTTCTGCTTTAACTTTTAAAAATAGTTGTCCAAAATGTAGGACAAATATATCAATTAATATAAATTTAAAAAATGAATTTGGTATTTTTCATTTTTTTGATTTACATAGTATTTTAATTAAAAAAGAAATTTTAGATTCTAAATTTAAAACTTTATCAACTAATGAAATAATAGATCAAAATTTTTTTTCCAATATAATTGGAAATATTCTTATTTTAAAATTCCAAAATGATAATATTTTTATAATAAATAATAAAGATTTTAAATCAAATAAATTATTTTGTTATAAAGGACTTTTTTCAATTAATAACTCAAGTAAAATATTCTCTTTAAATAACATACAAAATATTCCATCTCAAAAATTATTAGATTTCATTTTATTATTTAATAGAGGAATTTTTCAAGTTTTAACTAATAAAGAAATTATTATTATTATATATAAAACTTTATTAGAAGATTTATTAAATAATTCTTCATTCGAAATTTTATTAGAAAATATAGTTAAAAAAATATTGAATGCTTCAATTAGTTATGGTGGAAATAGAGATATGAGTTGTTTATTTATTTGTTTTGAAAATTTTAAAAAATTATTTTTAGAAAAAAATTTAGATAAAATTTCTGATTTTTTCCATAAAATTGAAATTGGAATTTTTGATAATGAAGAAGATAAAGAAAAAATTCCTGATTTAGTTTCTCCTCAAAAATCAATTAGAATTAAAAATTATAATAATTTAACTTTTAAAGATGGGAAATCAAATTATTCAGAAGATACTTCTAGAGTTATAATTAAAGTTGATCCTAAAAAAAAAAAATCCATTTTTAATTGTTGTGGTTTATTCACTTAAATCCAAAAATAAATAAAATTAAATTGAGTAAAAATGTATAAATTATTCAATAAATGTAATTTATGTATAGTTTTATATTCATATTTAAGAAATGTGTTTTAAAATCACAATAGTTTTGGGAAAATAATTTTTGAAAATGATATATATTAATGTTTTTTATATATTTATTTTAATTTTTATATATATATTAAAGTAATATGAAACATATATTTTTTATTGTTTTATTTTTACTTATTCAAGCCCTATGTTTAATAAAAAATAATTTGAAGAAAAAAAATGAAACAAACAAAAGTATAATATTATAAAAAAATATATTTTTATAAGTTTAGTAAATATTAATAATCAAAATAATAATAATAAAACATTTTTAAAAGATAATCAAAAACAAGAAACTGAATTAGATAGATTAAAAAAAATTCAGAAACCAATAATGAAAGATATAAAAGAATCAGAAATGACATTAATAAATAGATTAATAATAGTATCATTATCAGTATTAATAATGTCAATTTTATTATTATTATTTATGCAATATTTAATTAAAATATCAAATATACAAAAAGATAATTGTCCTTTTACAGATGATGAATTAATTTTAATTTGTAATGATCCAAGTAAATATAAAAAAAAAATTTAAATATTTTTATTTTTCTTTTAATAATGTGAAATACAATAATTTTCAAAACCATCTATTATAAATTTCATTGATGCATAATCTTTTTGTTTTTCATGTTTAGAAATATTGTCAATTAAATTTTTTATTTTTGGAATTGAGTTTATATTTTTTCCATATTGATTTAGTAAATTAATCATTCTTTCATATTCTTTAGTTATATTTTCAATATCATTAATATTTTTATTTAATATATTTTTATTACTTCTATCACTTTCATTATTATAAGAAATATTATAATTTTCTTTTTCTTTAATTAAATATTTAATTTTATCCTCAATTAACTTTTTAATATCACTTATATTTTGACATTTAACAATTTCAAATTCAAAATAGTTTTTATTATAACAACAATTACCCATTTAATAATTAATTTAAAAAAATATTAAATTTTCTTAATGATTTTTTTTATAAAAATAAATGAATGTTAAAAGAAAAAATAAATATATTCGAAATCAAAGTCATACATCAAACTCATCTTTAATAATCAGTAGTGATTTACCACTAATATCTTTATATAATATCTTAATAAATAATCCAAATTTAATAAATGAGAAGGATATAAAAGGAGAAACTTTTTTATCATATTCAATTAAAAGAGATAAATTAGATGTTTTAAAATTACTTTTAACTTCACCTTTATTAGATATGAGTTTTAAAGATAAAGATGGAAATACATATTTATTATTAGCAACTTTATATCAAAGAGAAAATATGATAATTCCTTTAATC
The DNA here is from genome assembly GCA_023807205.1 of Isotricha prostoma. Taxonomy (NCBI): domain Eukaryota; phylum Ciliophora; class Litostomatea; order Vestibuliferida; family Isotrichidae; genus Isotricha; species Isotricha prostoma. The sequence goes on along the minus strand of JAJMZS010000690.1, from coordinate 4,420 downwards.
CAAAAAGGAATTAATTTAAATATTAAAAATAATGATGGTAATACTGCACTTCATTTAGCTTATATGTTAAGTAATGAAAATATTATTAAAATTTTAATTGATTATAATATTGATATTAATATAATTAATAATAAAGGAGAAAAAGCTAATGAGGTAAAAGAAAAAATTACTAGTCCTAAATTTATTAATAATTTTGGAAGTAAAGAAAATATTGAATTACATAAAGATAAAAATGATAATTTAAATACTGAAATATCAGTTAATAAATCTGATGATAAATTAAAGAATGAAATGTCAAAATATAAAAGTGAAGATAATGTTAATACAGGAATTTCAATTAATAAATCTGATGATAAATTAAAGAATGAAATGTCAAAATATAAAAGTGACGATAATGTCAATACAGAAATTTCAATAAATAAATTCGATGAAACAAATTGTAATACACAAATATCAAATAATATTATCATTTCACAAATTTCAATAAACAAATTAAAAGAAGAAAATGAAATAAATAATAATAATATTGATGATAATGTAAATATTGGATTAAGTTTAGTAAAACCAAAAAAAAAAGTAAATGAAAGTTTAGAAACAACACATAATTCAAAAAATAATATTATATCAACTAATATTGAAGAAAATGATAGTAAAATAAGAGAATCGTTAAATGATGATTTCTTTGATTTAAGTATTGAATTACCTAAAAAAGAAAATAAAGATATTGTTGTTATTGAAGATACAAAAAAGGATGATTTAAAAGATAATGAAAATTATAAAGAATATAATGATGATGAAATGGTAAATTTTAGTGTTGATAATTTTAATAAAAAAAGTACTTTTAATAAAAAAGGATCAATTTCAAAATCCAATTTTGATTATAATTATTCTGATAATGATGATAATGATTATAATGATTACAATGATTATAATGAAAATAATAATAATGATAATAATAATAATGATGATTTAAATTTATCAGATGATTCAAATGAAAAATATGATGAAAATTTTAATCCTTTAGATAATAAAGAAGAAGATTTTTTTAAAATAAAAAATGATGATGAAGATGATGATTATAATAATAAAAGTATACATAATAAAAAAAAATTAAGTACTAATTTACAATCTAATAAATCAATAAAAATTTCTGATATGGATTTAATTTTCCCAAATAAAATTGATAAAACTATTTTCATAAAAAAAAATACAAATATAGAAATTTCTTCAAAAGCAAAAACAGAAAGGAAAAAAAATACATTATCTTTTAATTTTAATCAACCAATTCGTGCATCACCAATCAAAAATCAAGAAAAAAATATAAATAAAAATCCATTATATATATTTTTAAAAAAAATAGAATTAGAAAAATATTATTCAAATTTAATAAATCTTGGTTTTGATGACATAAATTTTTTAATTAATGAAGCAAAAAAAGGGAAAATGGGAATTACTGACGAAAATTTAAAACAATCAGGAATAAAATTACCTGGTGATAGGGCAAAAATATTAATAAAAATACAAGAAGAAGCAAAAAATTTTAAAACTAAGTTACCAGATGATATTTATTATATTTGTAAAGATTTAAAAAATTATAAAAAAGATGTTCATATTCAAAAATTAAATGATTGGTTGAATGAAATTAAATTAGGAGAATATTTAAATAATTTTATTAAAGCTGGATATTATAATAAAGAATTAATTATTTTGCAAATGATATCAAAACATCCTTTAACTTTAGATATTTTAGAAAAAGAAATTGGAATAGTTAAGTTAGGTCATAGAAAAAGAATTTTAAATAAGTTAAATGATGAAGCTTCTGAAATTAAAAAAAAATTATCTTCTATTTCTTTCGGTGATATTTTTGATATTGATGTTAGTAAAACTTATGAACAAGTTAAAGAAAAATGTTATATATTTTAAACATGTTTTTTTTTATTTTTTTTATTTTGTTCTCTGGAAAAATATTTTTGTTTTATTTGTTATTGTTTATATTTTTTTTTAATTGTTTTAATTTTTATATAAAAAAATTATAATTTTTAAAATAAACTATTAAATAAAAAAAAAATAATTGTCTTTAAATTATATAATTAGTGCTTTTAATTATTGATATTAAAAATATAAAAATTTTTATAGTACTTTCAATTTATTTAATATTTTTTTTTCCAAATTAAGATTTTTTTAAAGCAATAAAAAAAATGAATTTTATAAAATTATACCTTTCTATCTTTTTAATAATTAAAATTAAATCTCAATCAGAACCAGAGTCAACTTGTAGATATATAAATAATTGTTTTGATTGTAATGCAGCAAAAGATAATAAATGTAAATGGGAATCATATTCTTGTAAGAAAAATGAGGAATCTTCATCAAATGTAGGTCTTATTCAAAGAATATTATTTTGTTATGAAAATAAAGATAAAAATACAATTGACCAAATTAACAATATAACTAAAGAATATTGTGGTGAATTAAATAAATATTTAGTTAAAAAAGATATTAAAATAAATTTACCTGAAAAAGATGATGAATATGGTTTACCTAATTTAATTTGTAGATATACCCTAACAAATAGTAACATTGATAAAAAATATTATATTAAAATTAAAAAAAAAATTAAATCTAGTCCTTCAATTATTTTAAATGTAACACAACAAAATGATGATAATCAAATTTTAATTAATGAAGATGATGTAACATATCATTTAAATAAACCAGAAATTTATATTATTGTTTATACACCTCAAACTTATTCTAAAAATCCTTTTGACATTACAATTTCATATAATAATTCAGATAATAGTAAAACTATTATTATTATTTGTATTATTATTATTATAATTATTCTTATTATTTTTATTGTTTTTATTATTCTTTATAATAAAAAAAATACGGGAACTATTCTAGTTTCAAATATAATAAGTGAAGAAGAAAAAAAATTTAAAAAACAAATGAGAGAAGTTGCTGAAAAAGAATTCAATAATATTAAACCAACAAAATTTAAGGATTTTAAGGATAAAAATTTTACAAATTGTGGTATATGTATGGAAGATTTTAATCCTGATGATAATATTACTATTACTGAATGTCAACATGTTTTTCATTATACTTGTTTAAAAAATTGGTTTTTACCACTAGAATCTGATGAAATTCATAATACTTGTCCTGAAGATAGGAAACAATTATTCAAAATAAATGTTGATAATATGAAAAATCAAAATAATAACCAGGAAGAAGCACAACTAATTATATTAAGTAATAATAATAATAATAATAATAATAATAATAATAATAATAATAATAATAATAATAATAATAATATTAATAATAATAAATAATAATAATAATAATAATAATATTAATAATAATAATAATAATAATATTAATAATAATAATATTAATAATAATAATAATAATAATAATAATATTAATAATGCATTTCCAATTGAGAATAATCAAATAAATAATAATGCTCCTCCTATTCCAATTATATATAATCAAAATAATAATTATAATCAAGCCCAAATTCCATTTGGAAATAATCAAATAATGATGAATAATGCAGCTACACCAATAATAAACTAAATTTTTATTTTTGTTAAATATATAAATTATTAATTTTAAGCTAATTTTAAAATTTAAAATAAAATTCAAAATTAAAAAACTTTTATTTTAAAAAAAAAAATAAAAAAACAAAAAAAAAAAAAAACAAAAAAAAAAACAAAAAAAAAACTACTTTTTCAAACAACAATTTTTATTTTTCTGATTTTTTTTTTCATTATCATTTAAATTAATATTATTAACATTTTTTCCATCTTTAAAATCTTCAAAATCAAAATCCTCTTCAAAATTAATTTCTAAATTAGCAATTTCCTCAATTAAAAAATTAAAAGCTTTTTCTACATTAATACAATTTAAAGCAGAAGTTTCCATAAAAGGAACATTTAAATCTTTAGCTTTAATTTTGCCATCATCTTCTTTAACTTCTCTTTTTTCAATTAAATCACATTTATTTCCAATTAAAATAATTTTAATATTTTCATCTGCAGTTTTTTTCATTTCAATTAACCATTTATCAATATTTTCAAAAGAATTTTTTGATGATATATCGTATACAAAAATTGCTCCTTTTGCTCCTTTATAATACATACTTGTTAATGAACGATATCTTTCTTGTCCTGCTGTGTCCCATATTTGAATTTTTATATTTTTATTTTTATATATGTATTTTTTATCACTGAACTCTACTCCTATTGTTGCTTTTGTTTCTGGCTTAAAATCATTTTTTAAATAACGAGTTATTAAATTTGTTTTTCCTACTCCACTATCACCTACTATTACTATTTTAAATATTGTGTCATAGTCTTCTTCTGACATTTTTTAAATTTTTTTAATTTTTTTTTTTTTAAAAATTTTTTTT
>JAJMZS010000689.1:0-15836 GCA_023807205.1 Isotricha prostoma | reverse complement strand
TTATAATTTAAATGTTTGTAATGAAAATAACCTTTAGGATGATGAATAATAACAGTATTTTCTATATTAGAAAAAATAGTCGAGGCTGTCCCTTTTCTTTTAAACATACTTAAATTATTAGTTGTATGAGTAAATTTTTTTAAAAATCCTTCTGGGGATTCATCATATACATTTACACTATCTTTATCATTTAATTCTTTTTTAAGTTTAAAATTACTAATTTTTCTATGATAATCTTTTTCAATATTATTAATATGTTTCATATGAATAGAATTCATTTTACTAAATCCCATATGATTAATTTTCTTCATTCCTGATTTTATACATGTTTTAAATTTATCTTTTTCATTTCCTAAATTTGAATAATGAGAAATTGTTGAATTAAATTTTGTACTTTTTTTATTTAAATCAATTTCTTTTTCATCATTTATAGTTCCCATTTCTTTTTTAATTAATGTTTGATTTGCAATTAATTCATTTACATAATATAAATTATTATCATGAATATTTAAATAATTTGCTAAATTTGGTGTGATTGAAATTTCATAATTTTTTATAGGTGTAGAATGTCGATTGAAAAATTTTTCAATTGATTTATATTTAAGATAATCTTTATTTATATATTCATTTGAAAATTTGGTTATTTGAAAAGAATTATCTGTTTGAATATTGTCACTTAAAACTAACTTTATATTATCATTTCTAAAACATTCTGATTGACATATAAATGTTGAATAATTTCCCATTATGTTTAATATATTTTTTATAAATTATATTTTGATTTTGTATTAAAGTTTGCATATTAAGCATTAATGATTATATTTATTATATTATTATATAAATATTTATTATAATTGTTTAATATATTATAATAAATTTAAATTCAATTTTTTTATGTTATAGATATAAAATAAACTATTAATTTATCAAAACTCAATTATATTTTAAAAAGAAAAAAAGATTAAATTATTGTTATAGTTGATATTTTATTTAATTTTCATTTTAAAAAAAAATTTACTAAACCATTTTTATATTATTTATATATAAATAATTAATACATTGTTTATTTACTTAACTAACAACTCTTTAAACTATATAAAAAATAACCAACAAAACAAAAAAACTAAATAAAATAAAATATATAAAAAAACATAAATAAAAATAAAAAATCAAAAATATTAAACTTCAACAAAATTATTTTGTACAAAACCATCCCCATCAACTTGTTCTTTAGGATTAACAATCCATTGTCCATTAACAATATATTTATAAAAAATTTTCCCTTTTTTAACAATTAAATTAACAAACCACAAATTTTTATCTTTATCATAAAATAAAGGATATCTTCCATTCCAATGATCATAAGATCCACAAATTTCAACAGACTGAGTCCCAAAAGGTAAATCATTTCCATTAAAAACAAAAACTTTATTAACAATATCATTTTTAAATCCATTAACTCTAAAATCACAATTAAAAACATCTTTAAATCTAAAAAATATTTTATTTCTCAATCTATAAAATTCTTTACACCAATTTTTACTAACATCTTTAACATCAATAACACTATTAAAAGCATTTTCTCTACATTTATAATATTTATCTTTATTATTAAATAAATTAATACCTCGATAAAAACAATTTAATAAAGAATCTCTATTATAATTATCAAAAGTTAATCCATTTCCTAAATTATTATCCCATAAAAATTCAAAAACTGTATCTTTTAATCCTCCTGTTCTAAATGCAATAACTGGAGTTCCGCCTAAGAAAAATTCATGTTGAACTATTCCACCAGGTTCAAATAAAGAAGGCATTAAACCAAAATCTGATCCTATATTAATTTTAGGTCCATCAGTGAAAAATTCATCTGGATTTGCCCAAAAAGAATATGGATATTTATTTTTTAAGTAATTAATTTTATTTTTACAATCTATGAAATAAGGATCATTTGGATTACCCATTCCTCCAATTAAAATATTAATTTGACCATTTGTTTTATTTATTATTTCTTCAGATACTTCTAATATTAAATGAACTCCTTTTTGACGAGTTATTCTTCCTACAAATGAAAATATTGGTATATTTGGATTTACTGAATTGTATTTAAAATATTTTTTTTGAATGTATTCTCTTGCTTCATTGTATTCACATCCTGCTTTATTTTTAAGTAAATCTAATCTTTTTTGTTTAAAAACACCATTTGGGAAAGAAAATGGATTTGGTTTTTTATTTAATATTTCTTTTAATGGTGAATTATTAAGTAAATCTTGTTTATATGAATGACTTACTGTACCCCATTGATCACTACATAATATTGCACAACGTGATGGATTTATTACAATTTCTTTCCAATAAGGATCTATTAAATAATTTTTATCTAATTGATGAATATAACTTAAATCTCCTTGTTCATTTGAAGGATAAAATCTTCCTTCATATTCAGGTTCTAAATTATGACATATATGAAAAAATGTTGTTCCTTTGAAAGTATCACCAAAATTATTTTTTCCGTAACCTGGGACTAAACCAGTAAACCAATCATTAGTTAAAATAATTTCTGGAACAATATTAATATCACATAATAATTGAAGTGATGATTTACAAAATAAACAAACTCTTCTTAAATTATCTTCAATAGTACCATCACAATAAGGTTTAGGAAAAATTTCATAATTATGAATAAAATAATATTTAATTCCATTATTACCTTCACCATAATGAATACCAAAAGTATATTTTTTATCTAAATTAACTTCAATATTTCTTATATAATGAATGTTAAAAGGATCATTTTTTAAATATTCAGTTTCTCCTTTTCTATTTCTATCATAATAAGGACTTATCATAATTATTTCATGACCTAAATTATTTAAACCTTGACTTAATTCATCTACCATAACACCTAATCCTCCTACTGTACTCCATCTTCCTAATTCTGGGGTTATAAAACATATTGGACCTAAAAAATTTTGTTGGATTAAATTTTTTAAATTTGGAGAATTTTTTGATAATATGTTTATTTTATTAAATAATTCTGTTGAGAGATTCTCATCTTTTTCTATAAATGTTATTTTTGATAAAAAATCATTAAATGATATTTGGTTTGTTGTTAATATTTGAAGGGTAAAATTTAACCAGTTTGAAAAATCGTATATGTTTTCGTTTTTTTTCTGTACGAAATCAAGTAGAGATTTTATTAAGGGATAGTTATCTATTGCGTCGTTTGTTGTTTTTATTTGGGTTATCATTTTTTTGTTTGTTTCGTCCATTTTTTTTTTATTTTTTTTTTTGGATATTTTATTTTATTTATTTTTTATTTATTATTACAGGAGTATTTTATAGTTTTTTTTATTTTTTTTTTTATTTTATTTTATTTTTTTTTGTTTTTTATTAATTTTAAAAATTATATTTCTTTGTTTTTTTATTTCAATTCTTTTTTTATTTTATTTATAAATTCTATTATCTCTTTATTTTTCTTTTGACAATTTTCGCTTTTGTCAAAGTCAAATTTTTTCCTTTTTATCATTAATAATTTCTTTAATTTAGAATTATAATCAACAAATAAATTTAATTCTTTAATTTGTTTATACAAATTTTTTAATAATTCTTTTTGAGATTCTGTAATAGGAGTAATAATTACGTTTCCCTCAGAATTAATCCAAATATCTTTTATTAATTTTTCATATTTTCCTATTGTTTCATCATAAGTTTTATTAATATCTTTTGAAACTTTATCAACAACTTTTCTTGTTTCCTCATCATTTTTACCTTTCATTAAATTAAAAAACAATAAAAAACCATAAATTTTTTTAAATTAAATCTATTAAAGTAAATTAAATAATTTAACATTTAGTATTCTATTTTATTTATCTTCATATTATTTTATATACAAGAATTCTGATAAATGTTTTTTAACAATAAGGCCGGAATTTTATATTCCGGTTAAATAAATAAGCAAAATAATAAATAAAATAAAAAAATAAATCATATTTTAAAAATAACATTTTTAAACGATAAAATAAATATTTAACTCAATTAAAATTTATAAATTCCCTAATTATAAATAAAATATAAAAAAAAATTTTTTCTAACAATAAAATAATTAATTCTTGATTAGTCATTTAACTGGAAAAATTCTGGTTAGTTGAGTATTCAAAAAAAGATTGGTAGATGACAATACCAATAGTGTGAGGGAGGGCCATAATTATATTAATTTCTATCCTGAAACGCTGGAAACATTTTTTTTGATTTCTTTTTTTTTTGATAAAGGATTTAGAATTATATAAGTTATGGATTTGGGAATATATATTATTATTTATTATTGTGTTTTTTATAATATTAATTTTTTATTTTAGAAAAGATTTTTTTTTCTTAGATTTTTTTTCTTTTTGACTTTCGTATCATTCTTTTATAATTATTTTTAAAAAAAAAAATTATTTTTATTCAACAATTTTTTAAATGAAATTGAAAAATAAAGTTAAATTAAAAAAACAAAATGTTTTTGTAATTTCATTATTTTTTTTTTAATGGAAAAAAATAATTCAAATGAAACTTCAGAATCAATCAAATCATCAATATTAACATTTGAAATTGAAGAAAAAGAAAAAAAAGAAACAAATGAAATAAATAATTTATCAAATGTTTATATATTTATTCTTTTTTTGTTTTTAATATCTTCAGAATTTATAATGAATATTTCAAGTGGATTAATATCTTCTTGTTCTCAAATAATAAAGCAATCTTTAGAAATAAATGATACAATTTATGGTTATTTTGGTACAAGTAATAATTTTGGAAAATTATTAGGTTCAATATTATTTCCTATTTTAAATAAAAAAGTTCCTATCAAAAAAATTTTTGTATCTTCAATTTTATTAAAATCTTTTTTTTTATTAGCATTTTCATTAACAAATAATACTTTTTTATTAATTTTTATAAGAGGTTTAATTGGAATTTTTAGACAACCAACCGCAATTTATAATGCAATTTGGATTGATAAATATGGATTTATACAATATAGAACTTTAATGATGAGTACTATTCAATTTATTCAACCTGGAGGAAAAGTTTTTGGATATATTATTCATATTTTAATTAGTGATGATTATTGGAAATATGGCTTTGTTTTTGAAGCTACAATTCTTTGTTTTTTTAGTGTTTTTTTTTTATTTACTCCGGTTAAATATTTTTCAAATGAAAATACAAAAAAATTAGAAAAAGAAATAAAACAATTAAAATCTTTAGAAAAAGAATTTGAATCAAAAAAAAAAAAAGTTTTAAATAATATTAATGAAAAAAATAATAATGATATTAATAATAATGATACTAATAATAATGATACTAATAATAATTATGATATTAATGATAATAATAATAATAATTATGATATTAATGATAATAATAATAATAATAATAATATTAATAATAATAATAAAGAAAATGATAATTTTTTTGAAAACTGTAAAATAATATTAAAAAATAAATTATATATATATTGTTTAATAGTTCGTTCATTATTATTTGGAGTAAATTCAGGAATTCATTATTGGTTTAATGATTATTTACTAACAGTAATAGAAGAAACAAATCAAAATAAAAGATTAATTGCATATTTTATAGTAGCAACATTAGGTCCTATATTTGGAATAATAGGAAATTATTTTATAGAATTACATATAGGAGAATATAAATCAAAAAAAGCAATTTCAGCTTCATTATTATTTCATATCATTTGTTGTTTTTTTTGTATTATTATACCATTTATTAGAAATTTTTATATATTTCTTATTTTAATGTTGTTATATTTTACTTTTAATTCTTTTGTTATTCCAATTATACAAGGAATTATTATATGTAGTGTTGATAAAGAATTAAAAATTACAAGTTTTTCTTTAGCTAATATTTTTCAAATGCTTTTTACAAGTGGACCTGCGCCTACTTATTATGGTTTTGTTAATGATTTATTTAAAGATAAAATTAAAAATGCAGGAATGATTGCTTTATTAATGTTTGCTATTGTTAATATTTTTTTTATTTTTAAAATTTATAAAATTAAAAAGAGTTTTTAAAATAGGAGAGGTTTTGAATAAATTTAATATTAGTTTTTAATGGGGATTTTCTTTTTTTTATTGTTTTTATTATTTTAGTTATTAATAGTTTTTAATAAAAATTTAATTATTTTAATTGAAAATATTAATATTGAAAAATATTATATAAATATTATAAATATAAAATAATAAATTTTCTCTTTAAAATAAATAATAGTAGAACAAGATAATTATTTACTTTTTTTCTCAAAATATTAACTTTCATTAAATTTTTTTTAATGATTTAATTTTTTTCAAAACATTTTTTTTCCTGTTAATTCTTTTAATTTATTTTATATATATATTAATTTATTTTTCGAATTATTATATATTTTATTTTATCTACTATTAATAACATTAATTATCTATTAAACTAATATAACCAATTTTTAAATTATTAAAAGTTGAACTTCCATTATTTTTTGAATAAGGATTAATAATTGGAATAGGAATATTATTAGTTTGATATTCAGATAATATATTACTTGGAATATTTTCCAAATTTAATGCATTATTAATTGAACTATTATATTGATTATTAAAATTATTTAAAGGCATAATTTCTTCTAAATATCCATCTGGATAAGGTTTTGGATAAGTTATAATTAAGAAGATAAAATAAAAAATTGAATCAAAAAGATATCCTAAAGTTGAAAAAAATTTTTCTAAAGTCATTACATCAGGTTTTTTATTTATAAAAGTATAATAAATTAAAAAAATTGAATAAATTATTCTTAAAATTGTGTAAATAAAAGTATAAATAATATATTTTTTTAATTGTTTAGCTTTGAAAGAATGTGATATTTCATCTAAAATATTTTCCCTAATAAATTCTCTATTATTATTAAAAGTTCTATAAATTCTAAAATAACAAATAATAGAAAGAATAAATAAAAATATAAATTCAAAATCATTTTTTACTTCTTTTAAATAAATTGATGGAGCATTATTTTTAGTAATCATTATAATCATTAATAGATATTCTAATAATAAATCAATAATAAAAATAAGACAATAATATAAATTGAAAAATATAATAATTTCAGGATGAAAAGTTAAACTCATAAAACCAGAAAGTAAAATAATTAAAAGACTAAAAAAAAGTGATTTGTAAACACAATAAATAAAACTACAAAAAAAAGAAATAAATTGAGAAAAAAAACCTGAAATTTGTAATAATCCTAAATAAAAAAAATAAGTTGGATATTTATCTGTAAAAAGATGTAATGGAAGAAAATAAATTAATCTATGTTTTTTTGAACATGATATCATTATTAATTCTATAAAGTAAATTATAATTAAAAAAAATGCTGATCCTATAATAGGTAAAAAATAATAATAATCATTTGATGAAGATTTTAATTTCAAATTTTTCTTTGTTGTTTTTATATTTAGGAATAATGGTAAAATACAAATTATACATAAAAATACTTTTAGTATATTTTTCATTTATTTATTTTAAATATATATTATTCTATTTTTATAAAATAAAAATATTCTATATAATTCAATTTTATTATACATAAATTTAATAAAAAAAAAATTATTTTTTTATATTTATTTAAATTTTTTATTTTGAATTAAATCTTTTCTTTATTTTAATTATTTTTGAATCATTATTTATTTGATTTTTTTCATTTGAATGATTTTTAATAAGTGGTTTCATTAAATTTAATTTTGAAAAAATTATTTTTTTATTTTCATTTTTATTATTTTTATTTAAATTTAATATATTTATAAATGGGATTTTATCATTTGATTGGGCAGAAAAAATATTATTTTTCATTTTTGTTATTGGAGGAGAAGAAATATATAAGGTTTTAATTGAATCAAAATTTATTTTATTTAATTCTTTTTTCTGTTGATTTTGAAATTTAACAAAATAATCCCTTTTTAAATACTTATTAACTCTTTTAAAAGAAGAATAATTTATAAAATTAAAATTTCTTTTTTTAACTTCGAATCTATTCAAATTCTGTATTTTTCTTTTTTTTTCAGAAAAAAAATTTTTTACTAATGAATTATTTAATTGATGTGGGAAAAAATAATATTTTTTCTCTTTAAGATTATAACTAAAAGATAAATGAAGATTATCATCATTTGAATTTATATCCGAACATGAATTTATTTTTTTAACTGGTTTTAAAAAAATTTGATTAGAATTTGAAGTATCAATTAAAGAATTATTATTATTAGTCATAATATCACTTTTATTTTTATTAATATTATTATCTTTTTTTTCATTATCTAATTGAATTACCATTGATACATTTTCTTTATAATTTCTTGTTATTTTATCTGATAAAAGTTTATGATTATTTAAATTGATTATACTACTTGAATTTATTTTTTTATTTATTGAAAAATCATTTATATTAAAAGATGAATTCGGATTTGAAAAAAAATTAATTGTTTTTTGATTATTAATATTTTCATTTTCTGGAGGTTTTTTTTTATTCATTATGGGTAACTTATTATTATTTTTAGAAGTTATTGGTACTTTTGGAGTTACAATTTGAATATTTTCTGATTCAAACTTTATTGAATTATCACTTAAAACTAAATTATTACTTTTTATGGAAGGAGTTTTTTTTAAATAATAAAATTTTTCAAATGTTTGATTATGATATGTATTTGAATAAAAGCTTATTTTTTGAGTTAAATTAATTTTTTTATGAATCATATTTTTTTCTTTTATAATATTTTGCAATTGAAAAAATTCTTTAAATATATTATTATATTGATTTCCTCTCTTATTTAAATTAGAAACAAAGATATTAAAATCATTATTATTCAAAAAATATTTATAAATATAATTCACATAATTATATAATCTAAAGGCAATATTAATTTCTCCATTTTCTTCTTTACAAAAGCCAATATATAATAATGCATTACATAAATAAAAAAAATTTTGTTTTTCATTATTTTTTAATTCAGAAGGATTAATATTAATTTGATCACCAAATCTAAAAACTAATTCTTTAAAACAATAAGTTATAACATTAGTACAATATTTTTGGACATTATAAAAATCTTGATTGATAAAAAGTAATTTTGCTAAATATAAATAAATTTTTTGTATTAAACTAAAAGTTTTAATATCTCTTATATAATCATTAAATTTTAAAATTAATTTTTTTCCTAAAGATAAATAATAAATTGAGTAAAGCAATTGATTATTTTTTTCATGATGAATAGCTTTAACTAAAAATAACCTTAAAAATAATTGTATTATTTTTTCAATATAAATTATTTGGGAATTTTGATAAATATTAGGAAGATTTTCTATTAATTTATTTATTTCTTTATAAATTGTTAAGTAATATTTTTCAATATTCAATACTATATTCATTGTATTTAATTTTAAATGATTTAATTTATTTTTACATATGTTTTTTCTTTTAAATATTTTTTTTAATATTTTGGCTGAGTATCTATTAGGTGAAAAAACTTTATTTTTTGTATCTTTTTGTAAATTTATTGTTTCTTCTTCATAATCATAATTATATTTATCTATTTTATGTTGAATTATTTTTATTAATATTTCTATTTTTAAAAATAATAATTCTTCACTTTCTTCTAAAATTTGATACATTTGATAATTACCTTCTATTTGATTAACTACTGTTTTATATTCTTTATGTCTTAATTTTTTATATATAAATATTTTAAACATATCATATTGAATTTTTAAATTTTTTATTTTTTCTTCATTTAATTCACTTTGTAATTCATTATTAGTAATATCACTATTTGATTCACTTTTTCTATTTTTATTTAAATTTTTATTGTGCATTTTCTTTTCTTTTATAAAATGTATTATATCTCCGTTTTCTTCTTTTTTTGCATCCATGATTTTATTTTTTGAAATTCATTCTATTTTATTTTTAAATTATAAAACTTAATTAAAAATCAAATAAATATCTTTTTCTTTTTAAAATAATAAGTTAACTCATATAATTAAATAAATTGAATTTAATTAATACTATAATATTTTTCATTTAACTCTTTTTCATTTTGCAATTTTTTAATTTTTAATAATTTACAAAAGTAGATATTTGAAAAGACAAAAATTAAAATAAAAATAATAATTAAAGATATATAAATATAATTTTTATTATTGTTTTTCTCAAAATTATCATTTAAAAAAAGTATAATTTTTTTATCTTGATCAAAACCAATTAGATATTTTTTTAAAAATGGTTCTCCCAAAATCCAATCAACATTTATTTTATCTGTAAAATAAACTAAAAAATAAATTTGATTTCCAAATTTATAAAATAAATCTTTTGAATTAAATTCAAAAGTTAAATTAACATCTTTAATAAAAAATTTCAAAGTTTTAAATTTATCTAAATTAATATCATCATCACAATAAAAATAAATATTCATTTCTTCCCATTTATTAATAAAATAATCAGAATGACATTTATTTTGAATAATATAATCTTTAAAAAAATGTTTTTGAACATCAATTTTATATTGATTATCACCTCTTATAAATCTATTTTCAATTTGAAAAAATGCTTTACTATAACAATAAATTTCATCATCACCTGAAGAAATATTATCAAAAATAATTCCAAATCTATTTTGTATATCTAAAATTTCTTTTACATATTTTACTTTTTCATTAAATAAATTTCCAATAAATAATTTACCTTCATTTTCATTTGTATATTTTATATAAAAATTATATGAATTAATAATTTTTTTTTTCTTTAATTGATAAATTAAATTATAATCTTTTTCATCATTAAATATTCTTAATCCTAAAACACCACTTATATTAAATTTATATTGTGATATAAGGAAAAAATTTATTTTTTCAAATTTTAAATTATTATTATTTAAATTATCAAAACTTTTTATAACAAAAGTAAAATCTTGATAATAATATTGTATTAGTTTATTTTGTATAGATTTAAAAGAAGATGAAGAATTTTGATTAAATTTAATTATATTTCCTTCACATTTTGCACTTGTAATATATAAACAAAAAGTTTTTTGTTGAATTAATAAAGGTATTTTTTGATATGGTGTTCCAATATTTATTTCTGTTTCTAATTGATTATTAAATAAAAATTCTATTATTGTTTGATTTAAATTTTGTGTATAATTTTTTTTTTTGAAATTAAATATTACTTGAGTATTAATTTGATATATGAATATAACATAAAAAATCAATTTCATTATAATTTAAAATAATATAATTAAAATTTTCATCATTTTAAATTGATATTACTGAAAATTATTTTTTCACTCATAAAAAAAAAATAAAATAAAACTTAATAAAAAAATATGTTTACACCTTATGCAAGAACTCCAAAACCAAGAAAGCCCTTAAAAACACTTCGTGACAGTGCATTAATTTCTTTTACAGAATATAAAAGAATAAAAGATGACAGTATATATTTATCAGAAATTGAAAGAATTGAAAAGAAAAAAAGAGAAGAAGAACTTTTACAAAAATCCTTATTTAAAAGTATAAATTTAAAAAAAAGAATAATTAATTATGATGAAACTCACACTAGACCAGAATTAAAAAGTGATTTTGATATAGAAAATGAAAAAAGAAATATTTTAATATTAGAAAATGCAAAAAAAATAAAAGAAAAAGAAGATGATTTTGTTAAATCAATGGATAAAATGATTCAATATGCAAAAATGGCAACAATAAGAGATAGACAAATTGAAGATAAGAAAAGAATTGAAGAAATATTTAAAAAACAAGATGAAAAATTAGATATTATTTCTGAAATTGAAAGATTAAAAGAATTAAAAATTAGAAGTGAAAAAGAAGATGATATTAAGAAAAAAAGAAGAGAAGGTGCGAAAGTTATAATTAATCAAATTAAAATTAATGAAATTGAAAGAAAAAAAAAAGAAAAAGAAATTATTGAAAATGAAAAAAAAGAAATTTTAAAACAAGTTGAAAAAAATAAAATTGAAGAAGAAAAAATATTAAAAGAAAAAAAAGAAAGTGGTGAAAAATTATTATCTTATATTATTGAATCTAATAAATTATATAAAAAACAAAAAGAAGAAAATAGAAAAAAAGAATTAGAATTTGATTTACAATTAGAAAAATATAATAAAATAAAAAGAGAAAAAGAAGAAGAAGAAAATAGAAAAAAAAAATTAGAAAAAGAAAAAAAAGAATTAGAATTACAAAAAATAAGAGAAAGTCAAATTAAAAATGTAGATGTAAAATCATCAATTGATGATATAAGAATGAAAAGATATTTTGAAGAAAATGATAGAATTGCAAGAAAAAAAGAATTTGAAGAAAATGAAAGAAAAAAATTATTAATGAAAGATTTAATGGAAAGTAATAAAAAATTAATCGAAGCTAAACAATTTATTTTAGCAAAAGAAGCAGAAAATGAAAAAAAAGAATTTTATAAAATATTAAATGAAGAAATTAAAGGAATTGAAAAAAGAAAAGAAGAGGAAAGGAAATTAAAAGAAAAAATGATGAGACATAATAAAAATATTTTAGAAGAAATTATGAAAAGAGAAGAATTAAAAAAATTAGAACAAAGAGAAATATTAGAAGAAGGAAGAAAAATTAAACAAGATAATGAAGAATATCTTAAAAATATTTATGATATTAAAAAAAGAAAAATTGATGATTTGAAAAAAATGGAAATTAAACCTCTTTATATGATTGATTTACTTAATTTTAAACCTATGATATAAATATAAAAATATAAAATTATAAATAATGAGTATTATAGTATTTTATTAATAATAAATTTATTAAACATTTTTTATGTTTGGAAAAAAAATCATTGAAAATTTCAATAAAATTTTAGAATTTTTTTAAAAATATTTTAGCAAACATATTTAATTTATTATTAAAAATTTAGTTTTTCTTTTAATATATTAATTACAAATTATTATAAATATGATTAAATAAAAAATGAATAAATTTTTTTCTTATTCAAAAAAGAAATAAACTTTTCTCCAAAGATTTTTAATTTATAAATAGGAAAATTCATATTTGAAATAAATAAAATATCTACATTAAATTTGTTCTAATTCCATATTAATTAAATAAATTCTTTTTTTAATAATATCCATTTTTTCGGTTTCATGTTTAATACTAAAATACTTTAACAATTTTAAATGTTTATCAAGTATATTTTTACATATTTGTTTATATTGTTTTTTCGAAATTTTTCCATCTTCAATTTTACTTTTTAAAATATTACTTTGAACATATAATCTATTTTTTCTTTGTCTAATTTCTTTTGGAGTTCTTCCTTCAATTTTCTTTAATCCATCATCAATACATTGAATTTCATATAAAATAGCATTTAGTGTAATTATTAAAGATAAACTTCTTGGATCAAAAATTTCTTCTTGTGTAAAATCAGACATTTTATATTTTATATTTTTTAAATCAATGTCAGGTAATTTATTAGGAATATTAAATATTTTATCTGCATTATCTTCTGATGAACTTGATTCTTTAAAATCTTCTTTTTCTTCTTTTAATTCTTTTGTTAATATATCTATTAAGTTTTTATCAAATTGATTTAATTCCATATTTAAAATATAAATTCCTTCTTTTAATATTTTTGCATTTTCATTATTTTTATTGTCAATAAAATATTTTAATAATTTTTTATATTTTTCTAATGCTTTAATTAAACTTAAACAATAATCCCTTTTTGAATTGTTATCATTTTCATTTAGATAATTTTGTAAAATTTTTTGTCGACATTCTAAATTGTTTCTTTTGTCTTTTAATTCTTGTGGAATATTTGAATTATTTAAATTTTTGATTGAATCATCAATACATTGAAGTTCATATTTAATTAAATAAAATGAATTAATTGAATATAATGATTGAGGATAATTAAATTCATTATTTGTAAAATCTGAGATTGTATATTCAATATTTGTTAAATCTATTTCTGGTAAAGGATTAGGTATTAATATTCTATCATTATTATTATTTTTTTGTTCAATTTTTTTTTCTTTTGATTTATTATTTTTATTTACTTCATTTTTGTTTTCTTCATTATTTTCCAAATTTTTATAATCATTTATAAAATTATTTTCTTTATTTTTATTATTTGAATTATCATTATTTGTTAAAATATCATCTTGAGAATCATTATTATTATTTGAGATATTATTATTTATATTTTTTGAATAATTTTCATTTTTTAATTTTTGGATATTTATATCATTATTTTTGTTTGATTTATTTTTATCTTTTGTTTTATTATTTTCATTTTCCTCATTGTAATTATTTAATTTATTGTATTCATTTGAATTAGTGATTCCATATGAATTATTATTATTGTTTAAATTATTGTTTTCATTTATTTTATTTATAGATTCATTATTTTCATTTTTATTAATTGATATATCAATTATATTAATTTTATTCTTTTCAATTTTTATTTTTTCATTCATCATATTTAAAACATCAATATAATATTTTTTATAATTGTTTTTTAAATCATTTTCATAGATATATATATTTTCTTTAATTAATTTTAATTTATCAAATAATGAATGAATTTCTGATTTGAGTTTATTAAAATAATTAATATTTTTTTCTATTTTTTTAAACAAATTTTTTATTTTACTTTTTTCTTCATTATTTAAACCTATTTTTGAAAAAGGTATTACACAATGATTTTTTGAATTATGTTCATTTAAACATTTTTCACAAAAATTATATCTACAATTTTTACAATAATAAGTAATATTATTTTTATTATGATATTTACAATAAAAATCAAATTGAGGTATATTATTTTCTTCATTTTTTTGAATTTTAAAAAACGAATGATTTAAATAATCATCCCAGGAAATTCTATCATTTAAATTAATTTTTAACATTTTTGAAATTAAATCATTTAATACATTATTTTTAATTAATTTTATTTTTTTTTTTGATTTAATATCATTTATTAATTCTTCTTTATTTTTACCATTATATGGATATTCTTTAAATATTATAAAATATATTAAAATTCCTAAATTCCAAATTATACTTTTATTTGATATTACATTATTAATTAAAATTTCAGGTGCAACTGTGAATGGAATTTCATTATATATTAAATTTAATTTATCATTGTATTTTATTAAATCAAAATTTGAAAATTTTATTGAAATTTTATCTATTTGATTAATTGATATTTGTAAATTACTTAATTTAAGTGATTTATAAATATAATTTTCATTTTGAATTCTTTTTAAATTATTATTTATTTGGTTTAAAATTTCTTTTATTTCATTTATTGAAAATTCATTTTCACGATTTTTAATATAATCTTCTAAATTATTTATACATAAATCCATCACAATATAACAAGAATCATTTAAATTAAATATTTCTTTTAAACAAAAATTTTCTTGTATTGAGATTTTATTAATTAATTCATTTTCATTAAATATTTTATTATTTATTTTATTATATTTTTCTTTTTCTATTTCCTTTATTGCAACAAAATATCCTGTTTCTTTATTTTTTGCTTTTAATATTTTACCATATGTTCCATTACTTATTTCCTCTTTTTTTTCATATTTTTCCCATATTTCTTTTTTTGACATTGTTTTAACAAAAAAATTTATATAAAAAATATAATAAATATTAATAATTATTAATTTATCAATTAGATTAATTCTATTAATTTATTAAATTTTATAATGATTTATTAATAAATAGATGGGGATTGGGGATTGGGGATTGGGGATTGGGGATTGGGGATTGGG
>JAJMZS010000688.1:0-15902 GCA_023807205.1 Isotricha prostoma | reverse complement strand
TATAAACATATCGTTTCATTTGTTTTGTTAAACGTTTTCCTCCTGCTTGACATTGACCTATTATTAAGTTTTTTATGTCTTGCTCTTTCTCTGTTAATTCACTCATTTTTTTGTATCTTGGTAAAATATTAATTTTTTTTTGAAAATAATTATATTAAATTGGGAAAAAAATTAACATTTTTTTATTTTTTTAAATAAATTTTTAAACTTTATTTTTTTATTTTTCTAATTTTGTTTTTTTATAATATAGAATTTCAATATAATTAAGATACTATTTAATTGATTTATAAAATATAAGAATTGAATCCCTTATTTAATATTTGCATAAATTAATTTTAAATTTCTAATTTAAATTATTTTCAATGCAATTCTTTTTCTAAAGAAACAATTTTACTCATTAAAAAATTGCTTTCCTCCTTTTAATTGAATTCTTACTTTTTAATCTATTATTATCACCTTTTTAAACAACAAATCTATTTTACTTTTTTTTTTCAGTATTACTTAATTCTTCTAAAAAATTTTATTCAGTTTTAAATTTATTTCTTATATATATTATTTCTATTTCCTTATTATTTATATCATTTTATTTTTCTAAAAATTCATTTTTGAATTGTTTTAAGTTAAATTTAAAAAAATATTTATTTGGTTTTTTAATTAAATTTTTAAATAATATTAGTTTTTTTTTATCAAAAAATATAAATGAGTGAATTTAGTGAATTTGTCAAATTTCATAAAATTAATTTATTTGGTTTATCAGGTTGTGGTAAAAAAACTTTTATAAAAGAAATTACAAAATTTAATAATCCAAATTATGAAGATTTATTTTTAAATAAAGAAAAAGTAGAATATTCTGAAAACGATCTTTTAGTGGGAGATATTGGCAATATAATTGTCTCATTAAATAACGAAAAATTATATTTAAAATTTTATATTTCAAACTTAGATAACATTGACTTATTAAAAGAAAAATCAAAATATTTAATATATAGTTCAGAAATAATATTATTATTCATAGATATAACAAATTTAAATTCATATGAAGTAATTAAATCATTTTTAGAAGAATTAAAAATACACTATGAAAACATAGAAAAAAAATTTGAAATATTTATAATATCAAATAAAATAGATTTAGAAACAGAAAGAAATGTTGGAAGTTATGAAATAAATCAATTAACAGAAAATTATTCATATATTAAATTATATGAAATTTCATTATTAACATTAGAAAATTTTGAAAATTTAATAAATAATATAAATATAACATTAAAAAGTGATTCATTTAAACAATTTAACACAATACAATTAAAAAATCCAATTAGAATAAATCAAAAAGATAATTTTGAAGTGACAAATGCAATGACAATTTTTTTATTAGGAAATTCAAGTGTAGGAAAAACATCTTTCATAAAAAGATTTTTTGATAATTATTTTTCAAATTCAAATTTATCAACTTTAGGAATAGATGTAGAAAAAACTTTTGTAAAAATAAATGATAAATATATAAAAATTGATGTTTGGGACACTGCAGGACAAGAAAGATTAAGAAGTATTCCTAGAAAATATTTTATTAAAGGAGATGCTTTTCTTTTAATGTATGATGTTACTAATGAAAATTCTTTTAATGAATTAAATAAATGGATTAAAGATATTAAGGATAATAAAAAAAATGATGAAAATAATAATGAAAATTTTGTTATTTATTTAGTTGGAAATAAAATTGATGTTATAAATAATAGAAAAATTAATGTTGAAGATGCTGAAAATTTTAGTAAGGAAACAAATATTAAATATGTTGAAATTTCTTGTAAAAAAGGAATTAATGTTTCTGAAATAATGGAAAATATTATTTATGAAACTTCGCTAAAATTAAGTAATTATAATGATTTTTTTAAGTTGAATAATGAAAATAATAAAGAAAATAAAAAAAAAACTAAATGTTGTTAATTATATCATTTATATATAATTTTTAGAAATATAATTTTTATAAAATTTATATTTTATTTTATTTATATTATCAAAATTTTATATTTTTAAATAAATGGAAATCTTACTTTTTTTTTATTTTTATTTTTTTTTTCATTTAAAGAATTTTTATCTTCTGATTTTTCACTAATATTTGGTTCTTTAAATATATATTTTTGCTTTTCTATTGGCTTTTTAAAATCTAATTTGTCCCAACTTTTATTTTTAAAAAAATGATTTTTAATTAATAAAAGTTTCTTCTTTTTCTCTTCTTTTTTTAATTTTTTAATTCTTATTAATTCCTCAAGAACAATATTATTAAATTTTAAACATTCTTCAACTTTAGTTGAAACAGTTTCTTTTTCTTTATTATTATTATAATCAATTTCATATTGTATTGGATTTTCATTTTTGGAATTAATATTTTCATTATTATTATAATTATCACTATCATTTGATATAAATAAAACACTATCTTCATCTTTTATCTTATTTCTAATTATTAATTTTTTTTTTTCATTTAAACTTACACTTAATCTACTTTTTTTATTATTATTTTTTTCAATATTACTTTTCTTTTTAACTAATTTTTTATTTTTTTTACTATTATTTGAATAAATAGAATTAAAATAAGAACTATTATTTAAACTTTTATTTTTTCTTAATAAAACACTCTTCAAATTTATTTTATTTTTCTTCTTATAGAAACTTTCATTAATAGAATTATCAATTGCAGGAAAATAAACATTACTTCTATTATTTTCTAAATATAAAAAATTAAAATTCTTAAATGCATATTTATATTCTTTACTCAATTTAATTTCATCATATTTTTCTTGAACATAATCTTTAACAAGTAAATCTAATCTATTACAATATTCCTCATCAAAAATTTCTTTAGTATTCAAATTAGTTCTTGCTTCATTAATTAATGTAATAAAAGGAGAAATAATTTCTTTATTATAAATTTTATCCCATAAATTATCATCAAACCAAGAAAAATCTTTTAATTCCTTAATACCAAATTTACTTCCTAATCTTTTATTAGGATTCCTAATTAACAAACCATTAATAAAATTAATACAATCATCACTAAATTTATTTTCATTATTAATATTATTACAATCAATAAAAGCTTTTTTATATAAAATTTCATTTTTCATTAAATTATATTTATTAGAAAAATAAGGTCTTTTCCCCATAATAATTTCATAACAAATAATACCAATTGAATAAAAATCAGAAGTAAATTTTTGTTTACTTCTAAATAAAGTTTCTGGTGAAATATAACCTAAACTTCCACTAATATCACCTGAAGTATTATCAGAAATTAATCTACTTAAACTAAAATCATTTAAATGTATATAACCATCATCATCAAAAATTATATTTTCTGGTTTTATATCTCTATGAATTATATTATTTGAATGAATATATTCAAGAACTAAAATTAGATTTTGAATAAGAAATTTTAATTGAGTTTCATTTATTTTTTTCTTATTTCTTAATATATGATATCTTAAATCTCCTCCTTTTAATAATTCAAGTATATAATATAAATTGTCATTATCTTGGAATGAATATATTAAATTACACATAAATTTATGACGAAGTTTTGATAATAATTCTTTTTCAAATAATATATTTTGTAAAGAATTTTTGTATATTATTTTTACTTTTGACATTTCTTTTAAAGCAAATTCATTTTTTGTTTTTTTATATATCACTTTCCAAATTTTACCAAATGTGCCTTTTCCTATTACATATAAAAAATCAAAATGATTTCTATTAACTATATACTTTTTATTTACATTTATTCATTTTTTTTTTGAATAATTATGTTTATAATATTTACTTTTACAAGTTTTATATTGTGCTAATATAGTTTTTACTAAAGAATGTCCCATTTATAAAAACAATTTTAAAAAAAATTATGTTAAAAATAATTATGTATATATACATATTAAAAAACTTATTATTTAAAAGTTAGTATATTAAATAAATAATTTTTGAAAGAAAAAAAAACATATTATTCAATAATTTGATCTTGAATTTTCTTTTCACTTTTATACAAAATTGGTTCTTCATTTCCACATTTATCATGACAATAATTAATTAAAGCATGTTGGGCAGCAGAAATTTTTTTTTCATCATTACAAGTAACATAAACTCTAATAATTTTTTCTTGAAATTTATGAGGTAATAAATGAGAAATTTCATATCCAGTTTTCTTTACAATATTTCTTTTATTATCATATAAAGAAACATTATTTAAAGGATCATTATCATCAATTCCAAAATTTAATTTTAATTTTACAATTCTAATATCATTTTTATTTAATGGAACTTCATCAGATGAAGTATAACTTAATAAAATATTTTCATTAAATTGATCATAATTATATTGTTTTTTAGAAGAACAATATTCACCAACAAAAAAATATAAATCTCTTTTTTGAATTCTTTCTACAATTTTTTTTGCATTATTTAATTTTATATTTTTACTTCTTAAAATATCATTATAAATATAATCATTTAATTTATAAAAATCATTTAAATTATTTATTCTATCATAGAATTTATAATATGAATCTGCTTCAATAAACATATCTTTAAACATTAATTCAACACCCATTGAAACTCTATGTAAATAAAATGTTTTTGACATTAAATAAAGTGATTTAAATAAATCAAATATTTGAAAAGCATCTTGATCTCTATAACAAATATCATCATTTATTACTAATGCATTATCCATTAAAATTTTATGTTCAAAAATTGTTGGAAAACCATATTTATAAATATCTCTTTTTAAATAATCAAAAATATTTGCATCAATCCCATTTTTTGTATTGTTTATTATTTGTTCATAAAAATGATTACTTTTTTCTTTTTTGAATAAAATTTTTCTACATATTTTTTCATCAAATTGTTCATTTTCATTATTTGTATTTGAATCAATATTTTCCTTATTTAAAATATCATCAAATATTTTTTCCGCCATTTCAAATCGATTAAATTCAAAATTATATTTATCTTTCAAAAAAGAAGAAACTGAATTTGTATAACAAGTATGTCCAATATTATGTAATAAAGCACAAATTGAGATTGAATTAATTAAAGATTGATTTATTTCTAATTCTTTTTGATTTTCTTTAAAATATTTTATAAATTTATTTCCTATAAAATAAGTACCAAAACTATGTTCTAAATGAGTATGATTTACACTTGGAAAAACATAAAGTGAAGTTGGTAATTGACGAATGTCTCTTAATCTTTGAAATTGAATTGTATCGATAAATTTAAAATAAAATAAATCAATATTTATCATTCCGTGTGCATAATCCATTACATTTTTGAATTTTTTCATTTTTTTAATTTGGACTTTTTTTAAATTTATATTAAAATAATTTTGAAATATTTTTTTTTAATTTTTTTCTTTTTTATTTAATGCAAATTAGTTCTTCTTCTTTTCAAAAAAGTTTTCTAAATGATCAATCTTTTTCAAATAAGAAATTTGATAGTGAAAAAATTTCAATGAATAATGAAAATGATAGTTTATTAATTAAATCAAGTGATTCTCAAAATTTTTATTCAGAACCAATTCAAATTGAATCAAGATTAAATAATTTTAATCATTTAAATCAAAATTTAAATTATTCAAGTAGACAAAATAAAACAAATTATTCAAGTTATCCACATTATAATAAAGAATATGAAAATAATAAAAAAGTTCTTGGAAGTATTTTAAATTCAAATGGAGAATTTAATATAAATAATCCATCTGAAAAAAAGAAAATAGAAAAAGAATATGAAATAATAAAAAAAGAGAATAAAATGAATAATTTAGATGATGATGAATTTAATGGAAATAATTATCAAAGTTATATAATATCATCATTAACAAATACAATAAAAGAATTAGAAGAAAATGATTCAAATTTTATAAATTTATCTTTAATAAATCAAGTAAATAAATTAATTGAATTATTTTCAAATAACAATATAAAAATTCGTTTAGGTTCAATTTTTATATTATATAATATACTAAAAAAATTTTGGGATAGTTTTGAAACAAAAGAAAAAAATATAATATTAGATAAAATTTTAGAAATATTAAAAGAAAAATATGAAAGACAAGAAGAATTATTTTTAACATCATGCTTTAATATTTGTTCATTATATGGTTCAAATGAAAAATTAATAATAAATATAAATTATTTATCAATGTTTATGACTGATTTTAATCATCCATTTTTACAAAGAGCGTGTTTTATTTGTTTAATGAATATTGGAAAAGAAGGATTAAAATTATTAATAAATTTAGCATCAAAAGATATGTATGATGAATATCAAAATTACATTTTAAATAATTTAATTCAAACTCCTCACATTCAAAAAATTGTAATTGTGAGAGCATTAATAAATGAATTAACTTCTCTTGATATTAATAGAAAATTAGAAGCATTATCTGCTTTAAATAGATTATTTGATTTAATTCAAGATGAATTTTTACTAAGAAAAATTTGTGATAAATTTAAAGAAGAAAGTTTAAGAAATTATAAAATTTACATTGCTTCTGTAATAAGAGGAAGTGGAAAAATTGGAGAAGATATTTTGTTAAGAGAATTAGAAATTAATACTAATTTTAATACTAGAGAAGAAATATGTAAAGTTTTAGGTTATAGATTATTAAAAAATCCTAATTATTTAAATATATATTTAGATAGAGAAATTAGAATGAATAGTCAAAATCTTCCTGGAAAATTTTGTCAATATTATGGTAAAGTTTCTCCAGTTTTTGGAATAAATGAAAATAATTTATTAATTCAAAATAATGAAAAAAATGATGATGATAGTAATAATAAAAATAATGATTTATGTGATTTAAGTTTTGATTATAATAATGATGAAAGTAATATTTATAATAATAATAATAATAGTAATTTTAATAATAGTAATATTAGTAATAATAAAATAAATGAAAATTCATTACATGTTAATAAACATGATTTTTTATGTAGTTTAATAAGAATGTTAGACTTTGATTATAATCATGAAAATCCTGAAATAGTAAAAAAAGGTAAAAAATTAAATTTATTAGACGAAATAAAAATCCCAGAAACAAAAAGTAACTTATTTCAAAATTATTATAATTTAATAAAACCATATCAACAAATAGAAAATCAAAAAGAAATAATACAAAATTTCCAATTTCAAATATCTCCAAAAAAAAATACTCAATATATCCCAATATCAAAAAATATAATAAACTCATTATGTAATCACTTACAAGATATAAGTTTAAAAGTAAGAATTCAAAGTGCATTATCATTAGGAAAAATATCATTACCAGAATCAATATCATCAATAAATTATTTAATAAAAGCATTAAATAATGAAAAAGATATAAATATGAAATCAATTTGTTTATGGAGTATAGGAAGAAGTTTAGAACCAAATAAAACAAATTTAATTCCTTTATTATTAAATTATGTAAATGATCCAATGTGGAAAATAAAAAGAAGTGCATTATATTCATTAAGTAAATTTGGTAATTTAGCATGTGAAAAATCTCTTCCAATTTTAATTAAAAATTTATTAGAAGTTCCTATTAATAAACAATTATTTGCAGAAGCAATTATTAGTATGGGAGAAAAAGGAGAAAAAGAATTATTATCTTTAATGAATATTGATGATGATAATTATAAATTAAAAGGTGCTATTGTTAAATCTTTTGCTTTTGTTAATATTAAATCTAAAAATATTGATTTTATTATTGAATGTTTATTTAATGCTTGTAAAAATTTTAATAATTTTGTTAGAAAAAATTCTTTATTTACTATTAAATATTTATCTAATAAATTTAATAATATTAATAAAGGATTTTCAAGTAGAAATATTATTTATTTAAATGAAAATAATTTAATTCCTTTTTATTATGAAAAATTAAATGATAAAGATAAAGAAATTCAAAAATTTTGTATTTCTTGTTTAAAAAATTTAAAAGCAAAAGGAGAATTAACTTTTATTGAAGGATTAATGAAAGATAAAAATTATATTGTAAGAGCAAATTGTGGAATTGGATTATGTGAATGTGGAGTTCATACTTTAAGAACATTAATTACTAAAGGAATGGTTGATCAAAATGAATTTGTTAGAAATACTATTGAAAAAAATATTTTAAAAAAGTTTAAATGTGAAAATGTTATTGAATATTTTTATAAAAATAATCAATTAGGTTCTTTAAAAGTTTGTTTAGAAGAATTTTTGGAAAAAAATAAAGATTTTGTTTCTCAGAATTTTATTAATTTTTGTGAAAAAATAATAAATGATGCAAATCAATATTTATATAATGAAGAAGATGAATTATAAAAAAAAGTAAATATATATATTATTTAAAATACTTTTTTTAATAAATTATTTTATTTAAAAATATATAAAAAATTTCATTAAAATTTTATATTGAAAATAAAATAAAAATAAACCAAAAAGACAAAAAAAAAATAAAAAAAAATGAAAATTTTCAAAGAAGATAATGAAGAAGATACAGATTATTATAAAAGAAAAAAACCAAATGCAATATCCTTAGAAAAATTTGAAAAAACAAAATCAGAAAATTACATAAATTCATCAAAAGATTATTCAAGTGATGCACCATATAAAAATATAAAAAATTACTTACATAATAATAATAAAATAATAATAAATTTACAACCTATTCCAACAGCAAGTGAATATAGTGAAGGAACAGAAACTCCAGTTAAACATAAAAAAATATGCATTTTTAAAATTGAAAATGGACATTTTAAAAAATTAGAAGATAATTATAAAGAAAAAGAAAAAAAATTAAAAGAATTAATTAATATTGAAGGAAAATATGATTTAAATATTACAAATTGTATTAAAATTAAATTTATTTTCCTTTCATATATTATATATGAAATTACAATATTTAATAAAGAAAATAATTCAATAAATAAAGTTTATAGAAGATACAGTGAATTTGAAAAATTAAGAGAAATATTAGTTAATAAATATCCTTGTATTTATACTCCTCCTTTGCCTGGAAAACTTTATTTTGGAAATACTGAAAATCATATAATTGAAGTAAGAAAAAAATTTCTTCAAATTTTCTTACACGAATTACAATATTTAGTTTATTATTTTTATGATTCACCTGAAATAAATGATTTTTTAAATTGTAATATTGTATATTTTTTTCCTCAATATGATTTAAATATTAAAAATTTATATAAATTAAATATTGATATATGTATTAATCATATGGAAGAATATTGTAAAATTTCTAGAAAAACTTTTATTAATCATATTCAAAATATTAAAGATAAAATTGTACTTAAATTAAGAGAAGATGATATGAATAATAAAGATAAACTTCCAGATTTAATTATTAAACAATATCCTAAAACTATTATTC
Organism: Isotricha prostoma; assembly: GCA_023807205.1. Classification (NCBI taxonomy): domain Eukaryota; phylum Ciliophora; class Litostomatea; order Vestibuliferida; family Isotrichidae; genus Isotricha; species Isotricha prostoma. The sequence continues at coordinate 6,496 of JAJMZS010000688.1, read as the reverse complement.
AAAAAAATATTAGTAGAATTATTCAATTTCGTGAAAATTTAAAAAATCAAATTAATTTTATTGATAATGTTTATACTGTTTTAAAAGATATTAAAGAAAAGGAAAAAAATTTTATAGAAGTAGAAAATAATTTCTTTATAAATATGATTTCTTTTAAAAAAGATTATATTAATTGCTTATCATTTAAAGATGAAAATAATAAAGTTGAAATATGTGAAAATGAGGATAAAATAAAGAATAAATTATTAAAAAATCCAATTCAAAGACCAATCTATATTTTAATTAAAAATATTATGGATTGGTCTTATAGAGAAAAAACTATTATTCAAGCTTATTTAGATTCTTTTACTTCATTAAATTATTTTTTAGAAAAAGATACTCAAATAAAAAAAGAAATTAAAAATATTAAATTATCAAAATTTAAAAATAAGAAAAAAGAAGAATTAAATAAATTATTAAAATTAAATAAATTACTTACAGAAACTATTACTTTAAATACAATTTATTTACATGATGTTAGAATTGATAGATATAAATATTCTAGATTTCAACTTTATTATAATGCAATGAAATTTGCAATCGAAAAAAGAAAAGATTCCATTATAATTGATAACACTTTATTAAAAGAAATAATTCTACCTTAATATTTTTTATGTATAAGGTTATGTTTATAAATAAAAACTTTAATTTGTAATATATTAACTTATTATACTAAATATAAAATATAAATCTTTATTTAAAAAAAATTTAAAATTTTATATAAAAGAAAATTAGAATAAAAAAAATTATATAATTAAAATGAATTCTGAATAAATTTTAATAATAATAAAAAATATATAAAAATTAAAAATGTTTACTAAATAAAAATCCTATTCTATATTACCATCAAATTCCTGATAACAACCCAAACAAATAAAACAATTTAAAATAAAAATTAAAACAAAAAAAAAATAATAATCAAAAAAAATATTTATTCAAAATAATTATGATTATCAATATTGAAACTATAATCAACATAAATTTGTGATAAAGAAGAAGTATCACTTAAATCACTATTTCCAGCATAATTATGTCCTTTATCATTATCATCAGTACTATCATTTCTAATACCATAAATAATTCCACTCATCGCATCATCATCAACATATTTTTTAGTATGAGTATTAATATTATGTTTATTTAAATTTTCAGCTTCATCAAGATAATAATCCATTCTCTCATCATCTTTTTCATCTTCAACATCATCTTCTTCTTTTTTTCCTATTCCTGGAATTAATCCTGATATAATATAATCTGGTTGATTTTCATCTATTTTTTCAGGCTCAAATTCAGGTTGTTTTGTTAAATTATCTTCATAATTAAATTCTTCTTCTTTAAATTTATCTTTTTTATATTTTTCAGTATCATATTCTGGTTGCTTTAATTTTTTGTCTTCATATTCTACTTCTTCAGGTACGAATTTTTCTTTTTTTTTTTTGTATTTTTCAGTCTCGTATTCTGGTTGCTTTAATTTTTTATCTTCAAATTCGACTTCTTGTGGAACGAATTTTTCCTTTTTTTTTTTTTGTTTTTCTGTCTTATATTCTGGTTGTTTTAATTTTTTGTCTTCATATTCTACTTCTTGTGGAACGAATTTTTCCTTTTCTTTTTTGTATTTTTCTGTCTTGTATTCTGGTTGTTTTAATTTTTTATCATCATATTCTACTTCTTGTGGAACGAATTTTTCCTTTTCTTCTTTTTCTGGTTCTTGTTCTGGTTCTTTTATTAATTTGTCTTCGTAATTAACTTCTTCTTCTTTAAATTTATCTTTTTCATATTTTTCAGTTTCATATTCTGGTTGTTTTAATAAATCTTCTTGATAACCTACTTCTTCACTTTCGAAATTTGGCTTTTGACCATAAATAATTCCACTTTCATTAAAGTCATTATCTTTATTTTTATCTAATAAAGTATTAATATTATGTTTATTTAAATTTTCATCTTCATCAAGATAATAATCTAATGGATAATTATCTTCATCATCTTCAATAATATTTTTTTCTTTTACACCAGGAATAATACCAGAAATAATAAAATCTGGTTGATTAGGATCAATTTTATTCGTTTCTGCAACACCAGCTTCACCATTATCATCACCACTAAATTTATCTTCGATATAACCTACGCTTTGTGGTTCAAATTTCTCTTTTTTTTTCTCAGCAACACCACCTTGATCAATATTATCACCTGTGTTTTTACCATCATCATAACCAACACTTTGTGGTTCGAATTTTTCTTTTTTTTTCTTAACAACACCACCTTGATCAACTTTATCTCCTGTATTTTTACCATCATCATATCCCACATTTTGTTGTACAAATTTCTCTTTTTTTTTCTTAGCAACACCACCTTGATCAACTTTATCTCCTGTATTTTTACCATCATCATATCCCACATTTTGTTGTACAAATTTCTCTTTTTTTTTCTTAGCAACACCACCTTGATCAACTTTATCTCCTGTATTTTTACCATCATCATAAACAACACTTTGTGGTTCAAATTTCTCTTTTTTTTTCTTTACAACACCACCTTGATCGATTTTATCTCCTGTATTTTTACCATCATCATAAACAACATTTTGTGGTTCAAATTCTTCTTTTTTTTGTTCTACAACGCCACCTTGATCATTATTATCACGCTGTTCAATTTCTTCAGTAAAGTTAATTTCTTGTTCTTCAAATTTTGGTTGTTTAGTTGGATAAGCATAAGTTTTAATATAATGTTTACGTAGAAAATCTTCTTTATCTAAATAATTATCAACTGGATATTCATCTTTTACAACTACATCATCACTTGATTTATCTTCTGGTTTAATACCTACAATTATTCCTGAATATGTTTCATCTGGTTCATTTTCACTTTCATTATCACTGTATTCATGAACGATATTTTTATTGAATAAAAATGTATAAAGTTTATGTTTTTTTCCAACAGTTGAATCCTGATCTTCATAATATTCAAATGAAACTCCTTCTTTATTTCTTTTTATACTATCTTCAGGAGCAATATCCTTATCCATAAAATCAGCCTTTTGTTCTTTATAATCTTCTTTCTTTACAGGTTGAGGTTCTTTTTGAATTTCAGTTCCTTTATTTCTCCCATCATCATAACCAACTTCTTCAGGTTTGAATGTTTGCTTTTGTTGTTTAACAGGACCACCAATATCAACAGGAGTACCTTTATCAGTATTTTCAACATATCCAACACCTATTTCTTCATAAGGTTGAAGTATTATATTATCAACATGATCAGTTTTTCCTTTTGTTCCATCATCTTCTTCCATTGGAATTCCTTGTATAATTCCAGATAATGTTTCATCAATATTTTCTTCTTCTACTTCACTAGGTTGTTTAGGTGTTGTAGGTTTTTTATTTGGTTTGGTTCTTTCAACGGCATTTTCATCAGCTGATGTTATTTTATGAGCTGTATCAACTTGTTCATAATCTGTATATTCTGCATTATATGGAATAAATCCCTTCTTTTGCTCCTCTATAATATTAGGTTTTTGAGTATGTGGTATTATAGGCTCCTCTTCTGTTTTTTTTGGTTTTGTTGATTCTGTTGTAACTTTTTTCTCAGGATCAGGATTTATTGATTTTGTTATTTGTTGACTTGTTTCTATTTCCTTTGGTTTCTCAAGTTCACTTGGTTTGATAATTGTTTTAGATTTAAGAAATTCTTCTGGTTTAGGTGAAATTTGTGGTTCATTCTCAATTTGTTGAATTGGAATATCATTTGATTTAATATCATTTGTTTGTTTATTAATTACATTTGGTTTAACAACAGTAGGTACTGGTTCAGGTTCAGGTTCTTTTTCTATGATAACAGGTTTATTTTGTTTAGTAGGTTCAATTTCTGGTTTTTTTTCTGTGTCTTGTTGAAATTGTTTATTCATTGCTTTAAAATTACTTTCAACAACTTCAGGTTTTTCACTTTCATCTGGTTTACTAATAATATTAACACTCTGAATTAACTCAATTGGTTTTTCCATTAATTTAGGTTTTCCATCATTATCTTCATTACCATCATTAATATCTTTTGGTTTATCTTCAATAACTTGTTTATTAATAACTTTCTTAACAGCTCTAAGAGGAATCTCTTCAGGTTCTTTAATTGTCTCATTATTTAAATCAAATTTCGCTTCAATGAATCTATCAGGTTTAATATCTTCATTCATTTTTCCTTTATCTTCATTTTGAGGAAGTAAATTAACATTAGGTTTCCCTGTTCCTTTATTACTATCACTAATAGGAGTCTTATCAGCTTGACTAGGTTTAATTATATTTCCTTTAGTAGGTTTTTGAATATCTTTTAATTTATAAACATTATCAGGTTTTTCAACTTCTTCAGGTTTCTCACAAACTTCAGGTTTTTCATCTTCTTCATCCTTTTCAAATTCATTAGCATTATCAACTTCAACATCTTCAATATAAGGTTGAACAAAAGGTTCTTCATTTGTTTTTTTTTCTTCATCTACTTCTTCTTTTTTTTCTTTTTCTTCTTCATCTTCATCCTTTTCAATCTCATGTTTCTCATTAAAATTAGTTTCTGAAATATCAGGAATTTCAAAATCATCATCAAGAACTAAATCACTATCAAGTAATTGTAATTTTTTCTTCAAAGCACTAGGAATACGATATTCACCATAATTTATAATAGGACTACTTTTTTTCTGTTCTTCATTTCTAAAAACATAATCTCTCCCAACTTCCAATCGTCTTCCCATTGTTCTTGGTTTTTGTCTTAAAGGTTGATAATATTCAGGTGAATAAGGAACATATTCACTTCGATATTCACTTTCAGCATTTTTTCTAATTTCTCTTGTATTAAAAGTTGGTAAATTATTATTTCTGAAATTAGTAACTTCTCTATTATTAAAAGAAGGATTTTCAATTGAGAATTTATTATTTGAATTATAATTTTTTGGTTCACTAAAAGTTCTTTGTGAGTAATTATTTGATGAACGTGAATTAAATGAATTGTAATCATTTCGAGAAGGAAGAACGAAACGAGCACTATCACGAAGGATTGAACCATTTGAACGACCATAGGAATTTGAGCCACCTGAAAACCAATTTTGATTGTTGTTTGAATGCTGAATATTTAGTTTGTATTGATCTCCTAAGGAATGACGGTTGAAATGATATGGATTATTGTAGGATTGATCATATATATCTCCCATTTTTTTTATTATATTAAGAGGTTTTTTATATTTTTTTTTTTGGTTTTTTTTTAATTTTTTTTTTATACTTTATTTGTTTAGAATGTTTTAATTTTTTTTTTTTTTAGTTTATTGTTTTGGATTTTATTTTTATTTATTTGAATAAAATAAAATTAATTATGGGAAATGGTTCGATTAATAAAACACCAATAAAAAAAAATGAATTAATGGAAATGAAAAAAATAACACTTTTTAATTCAGATATAATAATAACTTTTTATAATTTTTTCAAAAAATTTTCTTCAAAAATAAAAGATGATGGTGTAATAGATTATAATGAATTTTTAAGTATATTAAAATTACATGATAATAGTTTTTCAAAACATTTATTTTACACATTTGATCAAAATAGAGATAATTGTATTAATTTTCGTGAATTTTTAAAATTTTTTAGTGTTTTAGAAAATGGAAAATCAATATCACAATCAGAATTATGTTTTAAATTATTTTCAAATCCTCAAACAAATAAAATTGAAAAAGAAACTTTATTAAATATAATTCATGATTCAATTTCATCACATCAAATTTTAAGATCATATTTAAATCAAAAAGATATTGAATTAATAGTAAATTCAACATTAGAAAAATATAAAAATATAATTTCACAAACAAAAGTAATTAATAATTCAACTTTTGCAAATTTACTTAATTTTTCTACAGAAAAAGTAATAAATGAAAATATTAATAGTAATTTAAATATTATAAATTTACATAAACAAAAAGTTAATGTTAATAGTTTTAATACTAATAATTTATTTTTAGGAAATACTAATTTTATTAATGAAAATAGTTTAAATGAAAATAATATTAATGATATTAATTTTGAAGAAATTAGTTATGAAGTTTTTCAAGAAATACTTTTAAATGAACCTAATTTAATTAATTGGATTAATATTAATGTTAATCAATTGAAAAGTTTTAATAAAAAAAATTCAAGAAGTTGTTGTTTTTAATTTTAATTATTTTTTTTATCAATTGTATTTTTGGTTTTAATAAAATAATTTGTTGAATGTTATTTTATATTTAATATTTAATAATAAATCATATTTAAATATAAATTATTCAATTATTAAAAAAAACATTTATTTTTTTGTATTTATTTATTTTATTCAAAAAATATTATTTAATAAATTCTTTTATATAATATATTTTGTTTAGTTTCTTAATTAAAAAATATTTAAAAATGAGAAATTATTTTATTAATTTTAGAATGGGGATTGGGGATTGGGGATTGGG
>JAJMZS010000687.1:0-15905 GCA_023807205.1 Isotricha prostoma | reverse complement strand
AATCCCCAATCCCCAATCCCCAATCCCCAATCCCCATTTTCTTTTTTATTTTTATATATTATTTTATTTAAGAATTTCAATTTTTATTTTTAAAAAAATTAAAATTTAATCAAAATTTTATAATGAATTTTCCTTAATAAATTTTATTATATTTGAGGGAAATTTTTTTATATAACAATTAAAAAATATCATAATATTCTTTTTTTCAGATTATTATTCATCAATAAAAAAAATTTATTTATTTTTAAATTAAATTAAAAAAAAGTATTTAATTTTATTATTAAAATATACATATTAAAAAAAAAATGGAAACAATAGAATACGATTTAAATAAAATTTTAAGCTGCTTATTCCAACTTTGTGAATTATCAACAAATCAAAGTGAAAAAGTTAAAAAAGGAGAAATAGAAAATAAAATTCACACAAAAGCAAAAGATGAAAAATTTACAGATTTAGATTATTTAATTCAAAAACTAATTGAAAATACAATAACAAAATATTTCCCAAAAATAAAAATAATAGGAGAAGAAGACACATCACTTAATATAGAAATAAATGACAATAACACATTTTTAAATCAAATATCAACAATAGACATAAATAAAAATTATTTTAATTTAAATGAATATAATTACAAAATATCAACAAATGAAAAAATAACATTATTTATTGATCCAATAGATGGTACAAATCAATTAATAAAACAAAATTATGAACCTTTAACAATTTTAATAGGAATTTGTATAAATGAAAAACCAATATCAGGAATAATACATTATTTAAATAATATAGAAAATATACATAATTCAGAAACTTATTTTAATTATCCAAATAAAGGAATATTAAAATATTATAAAGAAAAAATAGAAAAAATTCAAATTAAAAAAAATCCAAATTTTAAATTTTTAATAAGTAGTACAAGAGCAAAAGAAGAAATGATCAATTTTATAAAAACTTTTGAAAACAGTGATTTTGAAAAAATGAATGGATGTGGAAATAAAGTTATTAATAGTTTAATTAATGATTATTGTTATTTTACTTTTAGTTCAAGTGTTGCTTTATGGGATATTTGTGCTGGAGATTGTTTGGCTCATTCTATTGGAGGAGGATTTTTTAATTTTAAAGGTGAAGAAATTAAGTATATTGATAATAATAAAGAATATATTAAAGATTATTTATTTGTTGTTGGAAGTAGTGAAAAAAAAAAATTGTTTATTGAAAATGTTAAAAAAGTTAATTATCATCAAAATGAGTAATTTTTTTTATTTTTATTAAAGGTTTTTTTTATATTTATTTATTTTAAAAATTGAATGAAGTATTATTTTTATAGTTATTATTTAAAATTTTAATGTTTAGGTTATATTAAATCTTTTTCTTTTTTTTATAAACTGGTTTTTTTGTTATATTAGGTTTAAAAGTTATACAATTTTCTTGATATATTCTTTTTGTTAATTCATCTATTCTTGAATTTCTTTGTTTATATTCATTATATAATTTGTCAAATTTTTTTTTATTTGAATTCTTATTATTTGATATATTATTTTCATTTGTAGTTGTAAAATAACTATAATTTCTTATCCTTTTTGTAGTATTATTACTATTATCAATATTTTTATTTGTAAACTCTTTTTGATTTCTATTATTTTGTTTTTTATTAAAATCTTCATATAATTTTAAATAAATATTATCAGTATCATTATTACTATTTTTTTTTGAATTATTTTCTAATGTTCTTTCTTCAAGTTTAGGAGAAAAAGTATATAAAAAATTATATTCTTCTTCGTTTTGCTTGAATAAATATTCTTTATTCTTTTTTTTCTTTTTATTATATTCATCTTGTCTATTAATAAAATCTTGAATAATACTTCTTGAAGAATTATTACTTCTACTTCTTAAAGTTCTTGAATTTTGAAAACTTGATAAATAAGAATTTCTAATTAATTTTTTATTAAATCTTTTTTTATCTGAATAAAAATTATTATTTATAGTTTCATCTTCATTATATTCATCTAAATTATTATTTTCTAATTTTTTCCAATAATTATGATAATATTCTTTATTTGTATTATATGAAAAAGTTTTTTTAAACCAGAGAAAAAAACTTTGTTTTACTCTTTTAAAATTAAATTTTTGATATATTTTAAATATTGGATTAATTAATCTTATATTTACTTTTAATTTATTTACAAAAAAATTATTAACAACAATAGAAGTAATTTTTTTTAGAATATTTTCATTTAATGATTCTATATAAAAATAAAATGTATTACTTAATATTTCTTTTAATTTATCAGAAGAATTAACATTTGAATATAAACAATTTAAAAAATTATTTACTGAATCACTAGAAACTAATCCAATATAACATAAATAATCTAAAAATTCTTTTGTTGTTTGCTCCATATTTTAAAAATTTAATTATTAAATTAATTCAAAATTAAAAAATAATTTTAAATAAAAATTTAACATAATAATTTATTTTATAATATAAATTTATAAACAACTTTTTTTATTCCTTTTTATTTTTATATTCAGCAAAATATTTTTGTATATTAGGAATAAAATTATCCCATATATTATTACTAAAAAAATTTTTTTTCAAATCAAATAAATTTTCAAACATAAAATAACATAAGCAATTAAAATGATTAAAAGTACCATCATAACTACAAATATTAATTTCATTATTTAAATCTAAAAAATTGTCATCATTTAAATTATTATCTATATTATCATTTTTAATTTGATTTTCAAAATCAATTGAAAAAGTAGAATTATCACTATCATTAATTGAACCAATATTAATAATTTCAACTTTACTTCCTTTTTTTTGAATAGAAATTTTACCTTTTTTTTCAGGTTTTTGAGTATTTTCATATTCATAATACATCATAAGTAAATTAAAGTTATTTAAATTCATATTTTTTAAAATAATTAAATCTTTTTGTAAAATTTCAATAAAATCATTATAATTTTTTAATACTATTTTATTATGATTAATATCATCTTTTTTTGATTCAATTTCATAAGTTCTTTCAAATATTGGATCATTTTTAATAATATAGGAATTATTTAAACTTTGTGATGATGATATACTTTCTACTTTATTATTTGAAATACGTACAAGTTGCCAAAATGAAAAAGTATCTTTTTGTCTATTTTCTACTAAAGTATTATTTGTTATTAAAATTAAAAAAGGTTTAATATTATTTATTGTTATTAAAAAAACTCCATATAATAAAGGTAAAAATGTATTTGATGTATTTGTAATATAAACAAAATATTTTTCTAATATTGTATCTAATTCAATTGAATATTTATCATTTTGAAATATATGAATTTGATATTCTTTATCATATGTTTTTAAAGAAAAATTATTTAAATGATTAAAATATTCTTCTTTTACATTTGAACTAATTAAACTTTTAAAATTTGAATAATCTTTAAATTTATTAAAAATATTAAAATGATTTAAAAGTGATTGAATAATTTTTTCAATATTTATTTTATTAAAATTTAAAACATTAATTACATTATTATTATTATAAGAAGAAATATTAACATTTAAATCACAATAATCATTTATTATTGATTCAATATTAAATAAAACTGAATTAAAATCTTTAAAATCATCTTTATTTTTATTTTTTAAAAATTGATAATTTTTACAATCAATTTTATTAAATGAAAAATTACCACTATTAGATTTACTTTTATTTGAAGATAAAGTACCACTAATATTAAAAGCTTCTCTTAAATTTCTAGTTTGAGCTCTTTCACTAAATTTTGAAGTTTTATAAATTTTAATAATTGAAATTAAGGAAATATTTAATATTTGTTCATAAAAATCAAAAATATAATCTTCAAATATATATCCATTTTTATAACATTCTATTAATTCTTCATCACCTGGAATTATAATTGAATCTAAAGAAATTGATGATTCATTTGATGAAGATAATGATAAATTTGAATTTTCATCTAATAATGAATTTAAGTTTAAATTTTGAGATTTTCTTCTTCCTTTTTCATTTTTTATTATTTTTCTTAAAGAATATACTAATGTTGACCTTAATTTATAGAAACAAAATTTTGATTCTGTTAAATTATATATTTCTATTATATATTCAATTAATATTAAAAATAATGATAAGTAGGATGAGTAGTTATAAAAATCACTTTCTAATTTTCCATTTATTTTATAATAGCTTATTCCTAATCCATTTAATATTGAAAAAAATAAATTTAAAAGAGATAAAAATATATTTTTTTTACATATTTTTATTAATTTATGTTTTGTTTTAAATATTATTGGTTGTATTATATTGATTGTCAATAAATAAAATGTTAGAGAAATAAAAGAAATTATTAAAAAAATAAACCATTTAAATAAATCAAATAAATAAAAAGGAATTTTATCATTCAAATATTTAAAATTAAATAATGTTATATTTGGATAATTTAATATAAAACAAATTACTAGTAAAATAATTTCATACCATAATTGTAGTTTATAATTATGAATAATTGAATTAAAAGTATAATTTGGTTTTTTAAAAGTTAAATAAAATTCAAAAGATAAAAATAATCTAAATATAATAAATCCTGTTATAAATATATTATATATTAATATTTGTAATTTAAATAAATTTTCTCTTACTGATTTTGATTGACCATCATCTAAAATACAAAATAAACAAACAATCATATAAAAAATATAACATATTAAAGTAAAGATACTTTTTTCTACAATTAAAATATCTTCTTTTGTTTTCCTTTTTTTATATGAAAAGAAATAACTATTAAAAAACATTGATGATAAGACTATTAACATCAAACTTATAAAAAATGTTATAAATGAGTCCAAAGTATTCATTAAAAAAAAATTATTAAAGTCAATTAAATATATTCTTTTCTGAGTACAATATTAATAAACAAATAAATAATATAAATAAAAATGATAATTTTTAAATATAAAAAATAATAAAAGGAAATAAAAAAAATATCATTATTTAAACTTTATAAAAAAAAAAACTTAAATATAAAAAAATTTAAATTTTTTATTTCTTTTTAAAATAGAAAAAAAATCTTTTATTGTTTAAAAAAACCAAAAATTAAATAAGTTATTAAATATTTATTTCATAATAAAAAAAATGGGATGTATAATAGGAGAATATAATTCAATTCAAAAAATGGAATTAGAAAATGATATAGAAAACAATAATAATGAATATGAAAAAAATAATGAAAATGAAAATGACAATTATAATGATTCACATATAAATACGATTCAAGCAAATATTTTACAAGATACTAATTCAATAGAAAATCAAAATTTAAATAATTCAAATATTGGATTTAGAAATAGTTTATTTTCAATAAATAATGTCAATGTGAATCAAAATAAACAAAATCAAAATAAAGAAATTTTAATATTAAAATTATCAAATGAAAAAAAAAAAAATTATGATGAAATAATAATTAATCAAAATATTTTAACATCAAAAAAAAATTATATAAAAATAATAAAAAATAACTTAAATCCAATAACTTATACTTTTGGTTCAAAAATACCAAAAAATGAAAAAAGTATTTCTTCAAGTTCATTTTCAAGTTCAAATCCTGATAATGAAGAAGAAGAAGTTGATTTTTTAATTGAAGATGAAATAAATATAAAACCTCATCAATTTGATATAGAATTATTTAATAGTAAATTTTATATGAAAGATTTTAAAAATGGAAATGGAATATTTTTAAAAATAGAAAAAAATATTTCTATTGAACCAGAAGTAAAATATACTTTTTTAATATATAATAATTGTTATATTGATTTTATTATTCAATCAAATTCAAATGAAGTTTTTATTGATGTGAATAATAAAAATAAAGAAAAATTTAAATATATAGAAAAAAAAAGTATAATAATTGGTAAAAGTAAAAATAATGATATTGTTTTACCTTATATTGAAGGAATAAGTAGAATACAATTAACTTTTTTTTATGATGAAATAAATGAAAATTTCTTAATTTATGATGGCTTTTATTCTTATGAAAATAATAATGTTAAACCTTCAACAAATGGAATTTGGTTACTAATTAATTCTAAATTCAAAATTAAGAATAATATGGTTTTTCGAACTGGAAAAACTTATATTAAATGTTCGATAAAAGAAATTAATTTATAATTTGATTATTTTTTTTATTTGATTTAATAGGGAAGTTCAACTGTGATTCTTTAACAATATTTTTGTATTGTTTAATTTGCAATTTGTATTATTTTTTGATTATGATAGGAGGTCAATTATGAAAATTTATTAAATAGATATATATTAAAAAAATTTATATATCTATATTTTGTATTTTGGTACTATTTTCGTATTTAACTTATTTTTTATTATCTTTTTTAGGGATTTATAATATTTTTAATATCATTTAGTGTCAGTTCATTTTTTTAAATTAATCAGATATAATATATATAAATATTTGTATTTTTTATATAATTATAATTTTTGTTTTATAATATCTATTTTTATATTAAATAGTATATAATTGAAATTAGAAAAAAAATATTTTTTTATTTAGGAATTTATTTTTTTATTTATTTAAATGAAAAAGAATGAAATTCCTTATCAAACTTAATAATTATTATTATATTTAATTACATTTCAAACATGGAAAATAATATGTTAAATTTTTCTGAAGACAATATATTAAATAAATTAAAGAAAACAAATCAAAATATAAAAATAAAAAATAATAATGATAGAAAAATAGAAAATGAAGAATATAATAAAATATATCAACTTAATACAATATATACATCATTCCATAATTTTAAAAAAATTCGTTATCAAAATCAAAATGAGTTTTTTAATTCTATTTTATCAATATTTAAAAAACATCCTTACTTTAGAACAGATAATGAAAATGAAATAGTTTTGAAATATTTTTTAACATTAAAAGAATTTTATAATATTTTAAAAAAAAGTTATTTAGAAAATACAAATAATCATCTTTTAAAAATAATAAATTATATAGAATATAATTATTTCCCAAAAAATAGATTAGTTTTAAGATATGGTGAAAAAGGAAGAAATTTTTTTATTATATTAAATGGTAAAATTGATATTTTAATACCAAGAGAAAAAAAAGAAAATTTATCAATAATTGAATATTATCGTTATTTAGGTTTTTTAATTGGATATGGTGAACAAGAATTATTAAATAAAACAATTAATCTAAATTATTATTCATATCCAATTGAAATAAATGATATTGATTTTGGTAAAATAAATTTTATTTTATCTCCAGAAACAAGAAAAAAAATTAAATATATTGATTTACAAACTATTTTTTCACATTTTACAATAGAAGAAAAAAAATATATTGAACAATTCAATTATATAAAATTCTTTAATAATGGAGAATTAATAATAAATTATATAAATGAATATGAAAAACAAAAATTATTAAATTCAAATAGATCGAAATCTTTAGTCTCAATTAAATTAGAATCAACAAAAAATTCAATAAAAAGAAAAAATTTAAAACCAAAAAATTCTTTTTCAGAAATCGAAAAAGAGAAAAATGATAATATTGATTTATCAACTAATGATTATATTGAAAGAATGAATAAATATAAATTAAAAGAAACAAAAGAAAAAGAAAGATATAATGATTTTATTATATTTGAATATATTTTTATAAAAAGTTTATATACAGGAGAAAAATTTGGTGATTTTGCTTCTTATGATATTAAAGGAAAAAGAACTGCTTCAATTATTACTTCTTCGAATTGTCATTTTGGAATTTTAAGTAAGAAAAATTTTATTAAATATGTTAAATTTGCTATTGATAAAAATCAAAAAGATTACATTTTTTTTATTTTAAATAGTTTTATTTTTAGAAATTTTGCAATTGAATATTTACATAATAAATTATTTCAAAGTTTTCTTATTAATAAAATTCAAAAGGGAAATATTGTTTTAAATATTGGAATTAAAAATAATTTTTTATATTTTTTAAAAGAAGGAGATTTTGAAATTAGAATGAATTTAAAATTTAAAGAAATTGTAAATGTTATTAATTATTATAGTAATAAATTAAATTCTCTTTTATCAAATAATAAAATAAAATTTAAATCAAATTTAGAAGAAAATATTTTTAAACATTTATTAATAATGAATCAAAAGATAATAAATGAAGATAAAAAAATAGAATCATATGCAAAAGATATAAATGCAGTTAATATATTTTATAATCAAAAATTTGATTTTAAATTATTTACCAGTAATTCAAATGAAATTTTTGGTTTTGATGATTTAGATTATGAAAATAATATAAATATATTTTATATAAAATGTATAAGTGAAAATGGAGAATATTTAAAATTAGATAAAAATTTATATCCTATGTTTTATGAAGTAGATGATTCAATTAAAATAAAAGAATATGAATTAATTAAAATTAAAATTATGGAAATTATACATAAATTAATTCAAATTAGAAAAATGAAAATTAATGTATTTTCAGAATTCCATAATTCAATTTCTCATTTTATTAATTTTGAAAAAGAAGAAAAAGATTTTAATGATTTTTGGGAAAAAGAATTTAAAGAAAAAGCATTTAATAATAGAAAAAAAAATATTAAAAATACACAAAATAAAATTTCTCAATGTAATAGTTATTCACATTATGAAAAAAAGTTTTTTAATTTATTTTCAAAAGAAAAAGAAAAAAGTGAAAGTAATGAAAAAGAAAATGAAAAAAGTGAGAAAAAAGAAAAAAGACTTTTTTTATCAAAATTAAGAATTTTTGAAGATAATATAACAAAAAATAATATATATTCATCATCAAAAATGTTAACAACTAATTTTAATTTTTATATGAAAAACAATAAAAATGTTAATAAATTGAATTTAAATTTATATAAAAATTATTTTCAAAAAAGAAAAATGACACAAAGTAATCAAAATAAAAATTTAGAAAATTCAATTTCAAATTCTAATATTAATAAAGATAAAGATAATAATAATAAATTATTTTCTTTTTTTAGTATTTCTTCTTTTGATAATCATAATACTAAAGATAATTCAAATGATTATCAAGAGACTAAAAATAAAAATTTTCCTTTAAAAGTAATAAATCAAAAAAATTATTTTTTACAAACTAGTTTAAAATATAATAAAAGTAATTTATCTAGTAATAAACAACTTATTCAAAATAAAAATAAGAAAATTCAAATAAATATAAAAAATAATATAGATTTACAAGATATTAATAGTCTTTCTTTTAGTGTTGATATGAAAAGAAGTTTTAATTCAATTTCAAAAAAATATGAAAAAAAAATTAAATTAATTGATATTGAAAAAAATATTGAAAAGAATAGAACAAAATATATGAGTTATAGAGAAAAATATAATATTAAAAAAACTAGGGATATATTTTTGAGATTTAAATCTAAAATTGATTTAAAAAAAATATTAAAAATGAAAGAATAATTATTAAATAAATGTAAATAAATTATAAAAATATTTTATGTTATTTTTTATTACTTGAATTATAATATTAAATTGAACTTTTTAAATAATGTTTTTTTATAATTTATACTTATCACTAAATAAATTATATATTTATTAGCAAATAATTATAATTGAAATTTATATTATATTTCTAAATTATTTTACTCTTTTTTCATTTGAATTAGTTCTATCAATATAATCAAAAATAAAATCAATCATTTTTCTTCCTTGTTTAAACAATTCAGAATAATGCTTTATTTTACAAGGATCCATTTCTAAATATAAATTTAAATTATCATATTTTTTAAATTGTTTATCATCACATATTTTCTTTAATAAATTAAATAATTTTTCACTACTATTTTGATAAGTTTTATAACATTTTGTAAAATTAATAATCTTTTTATTTTCATCTCTTTTTATAAATTCTTTTAATATTTTAGTAGTAAAACTTTTAATTTTAAAAAGTGAATAAATATACTTTATTACTGTTTTTAATTGAGAAAAACGAATTGGAACTTTTCCTTCTTTTTCTAAATAATTTAATTTCATTTCATGGAAAAAGAATTTAATTGAATCTAAAATTGAAATAACGTTCTTTAATAAAAAATCATTTTTTTTTTCTTCTTCTAAACTCTTAAATAAAATTGAAATTAATTTTGGAATTTGTTTACAAGAACTTTTTCTTCTTTTATTAATTTCTAATTTTTCTAAATCTGAAATAGTATTTAAAATATATTCTAAATTTTTTAAAATTTTATTATTTTTATAATTATCTTGATATTCTGTTTTATAATTTTCTTTCATTTCTTTTATTATTGTATGCAATTGACTTAATAAATAAGCAGAACTTTCCTTTTTTGTAAAATATCCTATTTCTTTATCTTTATCTTTTTTTTTATCTAAAGATATAGTTTTATTATCATTTATTATTTTTTTGTAATTTGATTCTTTATTAATATTTTTATCTTTTATATTATTAATATTATTTTTACTCTCATTTAAATTCAAATTTTTATGATTTAAAAATAAATTTTTTGATTTTATATTATCTTTTTCTAAAAAAGTTTCTTTTTTTATATTATTATTTTCTAAAATATGACTTTTATTCTCATTAAATAGAAATAATTGATTATCATCTAATTTTAATTTTATTTGAGTACCATTTAAAGAAACATAAGGATTATCTTTTAATTTTGATTGAACATTTTTATTTAAATCAAATTCTTTTTCTATTTTTATTTTATCTTTGATGATTTTTTTATTTTTTTCATCATCATCATTTATAATTTTATTATTTATTATTTGATTTGATGATTCATTTTTATTATTGTCTTTTTTATAAAAATCTTTTTTTTGATTTAACAAAGGACTTATTTTTATATTTTGATTGTTTTGTTTAATGTCATTTTTTACATTATTAATATTATTAGTATTTATATTCATATTATTATTTATATTTAAAATATCTTTAACTTTTCCTAATTTATTTTCTGATTGTTCAATTTTGTCTAAATCCAATAAAGGAATTTGAAATTTTGTATCTGTCAAAAATATATTTGTTTGATTTACAATTATTTTATTATTATTATCTCCAATATTTGAATTATTATTATTTATTGTTAAATTTCTTGTTTTATTATCTTTAAAAGTTTTTGTTTTATTTATATCAATATCAATATTTCTAAATGGTGAATTTTGAGATTTATTATTATTATTTTTAATAAATTCATCTTTATTACTTTTTAAATTCTTTTTAATTACTTTTTTTTCTTCTAAGATTTGATTATCATATTTATTGATAATTTTTTCCTTTTTATTTTGATTTATTATATTTTTTTTATATAAATCACTTTTATTAATGTTTAATGGACTTTTTTCTAAATTAGTTTTTATTTGATTATTATTATTTTTTTTAAAAAGAATATTATTATTTAAATAATTTTGATTAGAAAATTCATATTTTTTCTTTTCAATATTTTCATCTAATTGAATACTATTAATAGGAGAATTATTATTTGAAAAATCACTATGAGAACTTAGCATATATTTTTTATCAAAAATATTTTCATCAAAATTTTCAAAATGATTATTAAAATTATCTTTTTCTTTATTTTCTTTTACTTCTTTTGAAACATTATTTTTTTCTTCATTAGATTTTAAACTTGAAGAATTACTTTCAATACTCATTGAATCATTAACTTTTTTTTTTAAGATTTCTTCATTATTTTTAATATTATTTAAATAATAAATATTTGATTTTTTATCTGATGGATAATTAATTTGATTATTAAAATTATTAATTATATTTCTATTTTCAATTTTTTCTTTAATTTCTTTATTTTTATTATCCATTGAATCTTTTATATTTTTAATTTTTTTTTCAGAAAGATTATTTTTATTTGGTTCTATATTTTCGTTTTGATTTAATGAAAAAATAGTTTGAAATTGATTTTTTTCATTTCTAGAAATTTTATTTGTTTCCTTTTCTTCATTCTGTTTTTTTTTTATTATTTTTAATATTTTAAATAAAGAAACATTAGAATATTTTTGTAATGATTCAAATTGTTCATCTCTCAAATGTTTTTTTAGTAAATAAAATTTATCTTTTATATTTTGAACCTTATCCATTAATTTTTATTTGTATTAATTTATTTAATTTTCTTTTTATGATGATTTAGTTTTTGAGAAATTTTGAAATATTATAATAAAAAGATAATTAATAAATTATATTTACAGTTTTAATTTTTTTTAATAATTTTTGAAACTATTATTTTTTATATTTTATTTTTATGACTTTATTGCAAAAATACTTGTATAATATTGAAATAAAGCATTTAATAAAAAATATCATTTCATTTTATAAAATTAGAAATTTAAAAAAATACTCTCAAAATAGTATATAAATTTAAATAATTTTTAAATTGTCAAATTACAAAAATAAATAAAATATGGTAGATATAATATTTTATAATAATAAAAAATTATATATTTAAAGTAAAGTTAAAAAAACAAATAAAAAAATCAAATTAAAAAAAAAATAACTCTATAAAATTTTATTTAAAAAAATGAACAAAATAATATCAAAAATAATAGACATTTTATTTATATTTGCTCCAAATATAGGATATATACATCAATGTTTTAAAATAAATAAAAATAAAGATTCAACTGGATTTTCAAAATTTATTTCATTTATATTAATAATAGCATATAATATAAGATTTTTTTTTTATTTAGGAGAAAAATTTGAAATTACAATTCTTTATCAAGCAATATTTTGTTTTATTATGCAATTAACTCTTTTATATATCTGCATTATATATGATAAAACTCTAAAAAATAGAAAAAATAGCAATTATTTTTTAATAAATCAATTTTGGAATTGGCCTTATTTTATAGATTATATTTTTTTTATATCTTTTTTTTCAGCTTTTATGTCTTTTATTTCAAATTTTTTTAGCTATAAAAATAAGCATTATATTTTCATATTAGGACTTTTAACTTCTTTTTTTGAAGCATTATTAGATATTCCTCAAATAATTGAATTATATAAAAATAAAAATGTAAAATCACTATCTCTTGTTTTAATAATGACTTGGGTATTTGGAGATTTATTTAAATTTATTTATTATATTATAAAAAAAGCACCTTATCAATTAATAGGTTGTGCTATTTTTCAATTAAGTTGTGATTTTATTATCATTGGTCAAGTTTTTTATTATAATAAAAAGGCAGATTATTTAAAAGTTTCTAATACTGATGAAAAAATGATTAATAAAAATGAGCCTATTAGTAGTTAAATTTAGTTTATTTTTTTTTTAGTTTATTTTTAGTTTAGTTTTCAATTTTAATTATTTAAATTAATTCTTTAGAATTTACAAAAATTTTTTTTAATAAATTTATCATTAAGATTTATAAACAATAAAATATGTTTTAATCAAATTACAATATTATGAATTAACTCTATATATTTAACCTATAAATATAATAGAATAATTTATATAAATATTCATATTTTTTGCTAATATGAAAGTGTATTCTTTCATTTAAATTTATTTTATTCTAAATAAAAATTCTTTTATTAAATTATTTTGAACTCAATATTTTTGACATACAATAATATTAAAAATTAAAAAATATTACAAGTTTCACATTTAGTTACTACCTTATCATTATATTTTTTTTTATTTTCTTCACATAATTTATTATATTCTTCTATTTTTTTATGACAATATCTTAAAATAAATTTTTTATATTCAAAATCATTTAACATGAATGTTTCATTTTTATGCTTTTCAATATTATGAATTTCGACTAATTTTTTTTTTGATATTTTATCTAAAAATGAAACTTTGTGATTTCCACTTTTTTTTATTTCATTACCAAAAAAATCTTTTCTTATTTTTTTATTTTTTGGAGAATCTAAATCAGAATTCGAATCTTCATCTAATTTTGTTTCTGCTCTTGATTTGAAAAAATTATCACGGTATTTAAATGATGACATTTTTGATATTAAATTTGAGCTATTATTTTTATTAAATAAATCAGTGGTCATTTTTATTTTTTTATTTATCTAAAATTTTTAACCTTTAATAGGATATTTTCATAATCAAAAATATCATATAATAATTAAAAATATTTTTTAAATTATTTATTCAAATAATAATAAAAAAACATTAATTACTAAAAATAAATAATAATTTATTATAAATATTAAATATTTTTTTAATTTGAAATATTAAAATGATGATGAAAAATTTTTAAATTATGAAAATTTATCTCTATTTTTAGATTTATTTATGAATTTATTGAAAAATCTAGATGATAATGAAGAACACAATAAAATAAAGATAAAAATTATGCTATTTTATTTAATGTTATTTAAAGAAAATAGAAGAATTAAAAATATGGATATAGAATTAATAAAAGATGTAATTCATTGTTTAGAAAGTAAACCAATCACAAGTAAAATATTAGAAAATAAAAATTTAACAATTTATAAAAATGAGCAAAATGAATTATTAACAAAGAAGAATTTGAAAAATTAACATTAGAAGATAGTGTATATATTAAATTAGGTAATGAAATAATAAAATCAAAAATAAAATATTTTAATAATGAAATTGAAAATTTAAGTAGATTGGATTTAGAAATTATATTTGAAAAAAAAAATATAAAATTTTTAAATATTGATGGATTATTAAATAATAATGAAATAAAAATTGATAAAAGAATAGAAGAAGAATGTAAAAATATGTTATTTAAAAAAATAAGTTCAAATATTTGTAAAAAATATTTTGAAGATAATGATATAAGATTTAAAAATGAAAAAAAAAAACCAATATTAAATTATATTTTTCAATGTAAATTAAGTAAAGAAATTTTTGAAGAAATATGGAATAATATATTATTTATCCCATTCCCAAAAGATAAAACAACAGGATATAATATTAGATATTTATATACTATTTATATTAAAAATTCATTTCTAAATAAAAAAAGTCCTTTAACTATTATCTCAATTATTGATAGTTATTTAAATGATATTTTTCATGAAATTTTTCATACTATTTCTTTATTATATGGAGCAATAACGAAAATTAAAAATATTGATATTCCTTCAAAATATGATAATAATCTAGTCGAAATGCAGAATAAATATAAAAAAAAATTTAATTTACAAGGAATATCAATAATTAAAAATTTTACAGATTTTGGTGATTTAATGGAAGTTAATTTTTATGGAATAAAAATAATTAGTTATAAAACATTTTCATCTTTATTTGAATTTAATAATAACATATATGAATCTACTAATGAATTTAGAGAAAATTATTTGTATTATTTTAATTTAAATTATGAATTTAAAAAAAATGAAATTTTAGATTTATTGTATAATGATGAAGATGAAAAAATGATTTATAATATTGAATTAGATGAAAATGGTAATGAACTTTTAACTGAAAATGAAAATGAAAATAAAATAGAAAAAAATAAAATAAGAAGTCAAATTAGAGAACTTTTTAATTTAAAAATTATGCAAATATTATTAGAAATATTTCCTTTAGAAGATAAAGAAAAAATTAAAAATACATTATATTATAGAGAAAGAAGTGATGGAGGAAATAATTTAATTTATAATAGTGAATATTATCATAAATGTATTTGTCATGTAGTAAGAAGAAATAGAAAAAAAAATTTCAACAAATAAATTAAATAAAATAATAAAATATATTTTTATAAAAGATATAAAAGAATTTTTAAATTGTAAGTTTAATTTCATTAAAAAATAATTATATTTTTATTATTTTTTTATTTTAAATTAATATTTTATTAAGTATTAGATATATCTTTATCATTTTTATGATTTTTTTATTTCAT
>JAJMZS010000686.1:0-15928 GCA_023807205.1 Isotricha prostoma | reverse complement strand
AAAAGAATCAATGAATAGATATGAATGTATTGAAAATTTAAAAAGTTATTTAGAAAATGATGTACCTAAATTAAATGATATGGTTACTTCTGAACAAGAAAAAAGAGAAGAAGGTGATGATATTATTGCTAAAAGAATTGGTGAAGAAATTCAAAAAGTACAAGATGTAATTCAAGCTGATAAAAAAACAAGAGAAGAAACTGAAGAAGCTATATTAGAAATGTTAAGAATTATGATTACTAAAACTAAAACTGAAATTGGAAGGTGAAAGAAAAGATAGAGAATCTACTGAAGAAACTTTACTTTCTTTATTAGAAGATACTTGTAATAAATTAGGTCAAAATTCAGGAATTTAAATCATTCTATCTTTAACTTTTTATTTAATTTTTAAAACTTTTTTTTAATTTAAAATTTTTAAGAAAGGAATTTAAACTCTTTTTATAATACATTAATATTGATTGATTTATATATCTATTTATGTTTAGAAAATATTGCAATCTTCATTTTTAATTCTTGGAGTGTATATTTTTGGTAGGTTTATATTAGGAATTATGAGAGATTTCTGTTCTAATTGTTCATTTTGAGGATTTATTAAATTTTTTTTTTCTTTTAATTCCTTTTTTTTGTGCATTGGTTGAGATTTATTTAATCTACTAATATACTTTTTCTTTTTTTTCTTTTTTGATATTGATTCTAAAAATTCATAATCCATTTCAGTTAATGTTACTTTATTTAAATTATCAATTTCTTGAATATCATCTAATTTATTATTATTAGATTCTATTTCTTTATTCTTATCTGGTATTATTAATTTATTATTATTATGATTTTCAGAATTATTTGAAGAATAATTTAAATTTTTTCTTATAAAAGGATTTGGTTTAATTCTAAAAATATTAATTTGAAAATTCAACATTTAAATTAAAATAATTTAAAAATAAAATATAAAAAAGTTACATAAACTTAAAGTAAAATATTAAAAACATATAATTTAAAACATTTTTTAACACAAATAAATAAGTTAAAAAAAACCCAAAATTAAAATAAAAAAAATACAAAATTTAATGAGAACACAACTCAACCATTAACTTTTTATAATCCCCACTCAAATCATTCTTAACATCATCAACCAAATCTCTATTATATAATCTATGATAAGCTTCTTTAATTTGAGGCATATCAATTTCATCTCTAGAAATGAGAATTCTCATAAGTAATTTATCATTAGTTCCCAATCCTTTAACAGCTTCTCTAACTCTAGTAGCAAAATATTCAGAAGGATTAACAATACCATAAACAGCAGTTTTTAATAGTTTTTTAATTTTCCCAGAAAATTCACTATCAATAGCTTGAATTAAATTTTTTTTTGAAATTTTAGAATATTCATTATTAATAGCAATAATTTCATTTGGTGATGACTTAATTAAAATATCATAAAAAATTTGTTCATTAGTTCCAATTTTCCCTTCTCCAGCTTTATATAATTTCTCAGCTTTTTCAATACAAGATTTTTCATCAAATTTACTTTGATCATCTCTTGCACCTTGTAATAAAGAAGTCATTAAATCTCTTAATTCTCCTGATAATTCATCATGTATATCACTTATTAATTCTTTATTAAACATTTCTCTATATTTCTTATGAATTTGTTGAATATGAGAATTTGGTCTTGTTGCTATAATTTCTATTAATGTATCCTCATTTGTTCCTGCACCTTTCATTGCTTTTTTTAATTGATCACAATCATATTCTATTGGCTCTGTAAATAATGCTATCATTGCATCTTCTAATTTACCACGAAGTTCACTTTTTAAATCTTTTATTAAATCACGATTAAATTGATTTTTAAATGATTCTTTTATTTTTTGACGTTGGGCATTTGTACGATTTGCTACTATTTTTATTATTGCATCCTCATCTGTACCTAAACCTTTCATTGCTTTACGAAGAGCTGCTGCATCTTCTTCTATGTTTACTTCTGTCATATTTATTTTTTTTTTTTGTGTTTTTTTTCTTAATTTATTTATTTTCACGGAGTTTTATTTTTTTTTGGAAAATATGATTTTGTAATATTTTTTTTTATAAAGATTATCTTAAATTTTATAAATTTTTTTTTAAATATAAAATTTGAAAAATGTCTTATCAGAATTGTTTTCAATATAATTTTCCATATGGAAAATATGAGACATATGAATTAGAATCATGTCCTCAATATCAAACTATTAATTGTCTTCAATATCAAAATCCATGTGATAATTATCAATCAAATCCATATTCAACAAATATTTCTAATCAAAATTATTCACCAAATCCAATTGAACCATTATCATCACTTTCAAATTCAGATCAATTTAATAATTCAAATAAAAAATTTTATGATAGTAATTCTTTTGAAAGTGAATTAAGAAAACAATACAATGATTTAAATAAGAATAAATGTATGTGTGATTGTCATAAAAAAATTATTTGTAATTGTAATTGTAATCCAAAAATAAATTCAAATGTAAATGTAAATGAACTTTTAAATGAATTATCTGAAATTAAAAGTCTTTATAAACAATTAAATAATGATTTTAATAAAGCAAAAAATGAAAAAAATTTTGCTGATAATTATATTAAAGATTTAGAAATAGAAAATGATAAATTTAAAAATAAAAATTTACTAAATCAAAATCCAAATAATATAAATGAAGAATTAGAAAAATTAAAAAAAGATAAAGGAAGGTATGTTGAAATGTTAGATCAAGCATTTATGAAAGTTTTAATTCCTTTATCAAATAGAATTAATTATAATGAAGGAAAATTAAAAGGAGCAGTTGATTATTATTTTGATAAAGAAAATGAATATGAAAATGTTTTAGAAGAAGAAAAAAAATTTTTAGATACATTTAAAAAAAGTTATATTCCAGAAAATGATATTAAAAATGTATCTTATGATACAATAAAAGAATCAGTTAAAAATCCATTTATTAATCAAATGAATAAAGATCAAATCAATGATAATTATAATAATAGTGGAAATTTAATTCCAAGTGGAAATAATAGTAATGAAAATTTTAATAAAGTTAATTTTCCAGATAATAATCATCAATTCAATAAAAATTATCCAATAAATAATAATGAAATACCAGATAAATTTAATCAACAACCAATAAATAATAATATTCCAAATGAAAAATTTATTAATACTTTTAATAGTAATCAAGAACCATATAATAATACATTTCAAAGTGGAAAAGAACAATTTAATCAAGATAATTTATCAGGAACTTTTAGTAGTCAACATCCTAATATAATTGATCCAATGAAAAATACACAAAATTCATATAATCCTGAAATGTCAGGAACATTTAATACTAATAAAGATATTAATGATCAAAATAATGTTAATAATATCCCTTCTAATATTAGAAATCCTAACCAAATTGATCCTAATTATTTTAATAATCAAAATTATCCAAATAATGAATTAAATAACCAAAAGATAATTATTCCTAGAAATGATAATTTAAATCAAGGAAATTTTAATCAAAATATTCCTTATGAAAATGAAAATGAAAATTATCAGATTCCAAAAAAAATTCAAAGAAATTTTATATCAAATATACCAATTGATTCTGAAGAAAGTTTAAGAAATAAAAATAAACCAAATAATAAGACAAAAAAATCAAAAAGTTCAAGTAAAAATCCAATTAATAATAAATTTTATAATTATCCAAATGATGAAGAAGAACCAAAAAGAATGAATAAAAAAAAAAATTATTCACCAGATGAAGAATATGATGAATATGAAAATTATGATAATAATATACCAAATAAAATTAAAAATAAATCAAAACCAAAAAATATAAAAGGACATAAAAGTTCAGAAAAAAAACCAATAAATAAAATCCAAGGTTCATATAATTATCCAAATAATAAGAATATTCCAAATAAAAAAATAAAAGGTAAAAACCCAAAAAATAATATATCAAATAAAAATATTCAAAATAAAAAAACTCCATCTTCAAAATTAAAAAATCCAATTACAAATCAAACAAAAAAAAAAATCCCAAAAAATTATCCTCAAAATTATTCAGATGAAGAAGAAGAAGAAATAGAAGAAGAAAATCCTCAAAATTACCCAAATAATGAAAATTATAAACAACCAAAAAAAAGACAAAATGATATTCAATATGATAAAAATAATGATTTTAATAAAAATAAAATACCTTATGATAATAGTAATGGTTTTAATCAAAATGAACAATATGATAATAAAAATAAACCTTCTAAAGATAATTATAATATGCCATTTAAACCAATTAATTATGATGAATTACAAGGAAGTGATACTTTTAATAAAAATAATATGGAAAGTCAAAAAAGTAATGCTCCATTTATTCAAACTTTTAATTCTAATAATAATAGTAATCCAGATTATCAAATTCAATCTAATGATAATTTTAATCAAGGTATTGAAAATTCAAATGAGAATTATCCAAATTCAAATAATTTAGTACCTCAAAAATATCCTATTAATTATCATAATCAATTACCACAAAAATATCCAAATGATAATCAAAAACAAATTCCTAATAATTTATATCCAAAAAATAAAAATAAAACAGTACCAGATGATTATGTTGATAATTATAATAATCAAAATATTCCATCTGAAAAATTCCCAAATAAAAATAATAAAACAATACCTGAAAATTACCCTAATAATTTTAATAATCAAAATCCTGAAAATTATCCTAACAAATATAACACAAATAAAAACCCTGAAAATTATCCATATAATGAAAATGAAATACCAAATAAAAATTATACTAATATAGTTCCTAATAATTCTTATCCAGAAAATATGAATTTACCAAATCAAAAAACAAATTTACCTAAAATTCAAAATAATCAAAAATTACAAGATGAAATTCCAAATGAATATATAAATACAGATTCAGAACAAAGAAATGAAAATGAATTAAACAATCCAAAAATGAAAAATATAGGAAATAAAAAACCAATAGAAAATAATATTATAAATTATCCTGAAGGTCAAATCCCATCTCAAGAAAGTGATAATAATAGACAAATTCCAACTGATAGTAATAATGAAAATTATCCAGAAAATCCTTATCAACAAAATAATAACAATTATAATAATATTGACCCAAATAATCCAAATTATTATATTCAAAATCAAATGAATCAAAATCAAAACAATTTCCAAAATCAAAATAATTTACCAAATCAATATAATCAAAATTTAAATTATCCTCAAAATGAAAATCCAAATATTAAAAATGAAAAAATTCAAAATCCAAAAACAAAAAATATAATAAACACTCAAAAACCAATAAATCATAGATATGATTTTCTTCCTAGAAAATATCCACATTCTTCTTCAAAATCACCTAAAAATAAAAGTAAAAGTCCTCCAAATAAATATTATGATAATCCAAAAGATTTTAATATAAATATGAGAACATTAAATGCAAATAATAATATTGAAAGATCATTTAATAATTTAAGTTATAATCCAGAAGGTAATTGTTGGGCTTGTGATGTTTTTTGTAGTGTTTCAACTACTGGTTATTCTCCTATGACTTTTTCTCCTTATAGAAATAATATTAAAAGAAAAGATGTTACTCCTGTTAAACCTGATGTTAAATATGAACAATATACAAGACATAAAAAACAAAAAAATAATTCTTATGGTTATTAATTTGGTTTTTTATTTTTGGTTTTAATATCTTTTTATTTTCCTTTTTTTTATTTTATTTAATATTTGATTTTTTTTTTTTTGAATTTTATATAATTTTTTTTTTATTTTTTTTGATTTTTTTTTTTGATTATATAAATTCATTTTAATAATTACAAAAAATAATGTATACTACAACAAGAGGAAGCCCAATAAGGAGATTAGATAATAGTGAATATAATCTATTAAATTCTCCAGAAATAAGAAATGTTGAGCATATAAATTCAACAATCATGGATTATATAAATCCAAAAAGCCATAAAAACAAAATTGATTTATATGATGAAAATTCATCCTTAGTAAGAAATATTTTTCTACAAAATCAAATTTACAATTCCTACTATTCAAATAGTCCAAGTAACATGAAACAAAAAACATATCAAAGACCTTTAAAAGTTAATATTAAAAGAAATCAATTTGAAGAAAATAAATCCTCAATTTACTTACCAAATGATGGTGCATTTACAAGATTAATTGGAGAAGTTTCATCATCATCTTTTGTAAGAAATGATAATCAAAATAAAACACAAAGAAGAAATAAATTAAGTAAATATTTAATGAAAAATAAAGATATAATTAAAAAACAAAAAAATAATTCATTAAATGATCAAGTAAGTGATGAAGAAGTTTATTCAACTAAAACTTTTTTTAATAAACAAAAACATGTAATGAAAAGTAAATCAACTCATGTTAGTGCTGATTTAGATAAAAGAAAAGAAAGTCATAAAGAAGAAAATGAAGTTCCAGAAATTAAAACTATATCAATTAATTTAAGTAAAGGAGGAGTCGTTAATTTAAATTTAAATCAAATAAAAAGAAAATATGCTGAAAAAAATTTTAATAAAGAAGAAGATAAAATAATCTTTCTTCAAAATTTTATAAGAGACTTTATTCAAAATAAAAAAATATATGATAGTGATTATTATATTAAAGTTGAAAGTTTTACAAATAAGATTTATAATTTGTTTTTGAAAGAAAAAAGATATTTTGTAAATAAGTTAATTTTACTAAACAGATTTTCTCAAATGAAATTAATAAAAAGACATTTAAATTATCATAAACCAATAGTAAAACAAAAAAGAGAAAATGATTCAGCAATATCATTAAATCATATTAGCAATTTTTTCCTTCCAACTCAATCAAGTAATGAATCTTATAAGACTTTAAAAGATAATTTATATAGAAATCATTTTGAAGTTTATACTCCAATAAATGAATTTGAATTAGAAAATAAAAATGAACAAAATGGTTTTAAAATATTAGAATATTCAGAACCAAATTCTTTGTTTTTTAAAGCTATAAAACCAAAAATTTCAGAAAATGAAATTTATGAAGAAAAAAAATATAAAAAATTATATGAAAAAAGTGAACAAGAGCTTAATAAATTAAGAAGTAAAAGTAAAGATTTTGGATACCTTTGTGTTGGAAAAAAAATCAATAATCTTCTTTTTAATCCTTCTAAAAAGTCATCTTTTAATGAAATTGAAATGGATTTTCCAGAAAATGGAGATTTTATGTATCAGGCAATTAAAAAAAAATTAGTGATGAAAAAATTAGTTAATAATATTCAAATTAAAGGAATTAAAAAAACCCTTATTTATGGGTACAATTGCCTTTTGCAATTAAAAATTTATTACAAAAATATATTAAAAACAAAATTATAGATTGTTTTTCAATAATTTAAAAAAGATTTCATTAATGGATAAACAAGAAGAAAAATTAATGAATAATTTTGAAAGAGAAGTAATGAAAATTAAAAGGAAAGATTTTAATAAATTAACTTATAAAGTATTAAAAATAAATGATAATGAAAAATTAGGAAAAGAAAAATTACATAATTTAGTCATATCAAACGAAGTAAATTTTGAAATTGAAAGGGACATTTATAATGCATAATTTTTAAGTGATTCATTTTGGGATATGGATAATAAAATAATAAATAATAATAAAAAAAGTACAAATATTTCTTTTTTTCTCTCAATATCTTCTTCTAATTTATCTTTTGCATTATTAAACATTCATCATTAATGCCATTTAAATAGGAATTATAACATCTGAAATTCTATACCCATAGATTATAATTTTTATATTATATATATTAATTTCTCCCAAAAAATTAAATATGAGAATAAAGATATTTATTCAAAAAACATATTTCTAAATATTATAATATTAAAGAATGTATAATAAAATTCCATAACTACATTTACTTATTGAGATAATAGTATCGCTAATATAACCTTTTGATATGAAATTATTAATTTTCTATGTTATTTTAGATTCACATTTAGGTAACCATCTAAAAAATAATATAATATTAGAAGACTCAAATCCCCAATCTCCCAATCCCCAATTATAACGAAATTAAATCATTAAAAAAAATTTAATTAGGTTATATATTTTAATTAATTAAAATGTAATCAAAAAAAAAATAATAATTAAAATAAATTAATTAACTTTTTTACATAAACATAATTTTTTTTCTATATAATTTCATACTTTTAAAAGATATATAAAATGAACAATCAAATAGAAAAAAGAAATGGAATAATTGTAATAGGAATGATAAGTTCAGGAAAATCAACTTTTCTAAATTCAATATTAGGAATAACATATTTAGAAGCAAATGACAATATTACTACAAAAATGGTAACTGCTATAAGATATAATCCGGATTTAACTGAGCCTAAATTTTATCATTTAAAAATTATTGAAAAAGAAAATGAATATTCCTTTGAAAGAGATGGAGAAGAAATTATTGGGAAAGAAAATATTATTAAGGCTATTTCAGATATGAATAAAATAGAAGCTTCAAATCAACCTAAATATGAAAATTTATTTTATATGTTAGAAACTAATATTTTAACTATTGAAAATAAGGACTTTTTACTTCATCATGATTTCTATGATATTCCTGGTTTAAATGAATATATTGTAGCAGAAAAAAATGAAGAAGAAAAAGAAGAAAAAAAAGAAGATGAAAAAAAAGAAGATGAAAAAAAAGAAGATGAAAAAAAAGAAAAAAAAAATAAAAAATTTAATGACACACGAATCTCAAATGAAGATATGAAATATATTTCAGGAATATTCAAATATATTAAAAATATTATTGTTAGAGAAATTTTCATTGTAAGTGCAGAAACTTATTATAAACCTCAAAATCTTCAAATTATAACAGAAATAAGAAATCAATTGAATGTTCCGATTGAAAATAATTTACTTATATTAACAAAAATAGATAAATATCCAAACAAAGAAGAATTAATTGAAAAATTTTATGATTTCTATTTAAATAATATTGAAGCAAATATCTTTAATATAAGTTATAATACTTTTGTTCCTATTAATTCAAAGCAATTTAGAAATGAAATGTTAATGAAAGAAAATTTCGATAATTACTTCTTATATTTTTTTAATAAATATGAAGAAGATATAATTGCTAAAAAAGAAGGTGAAGGAAATAAAAAATCTTTTTGTGAATATGTAAGTGAATACATGATAAAAGGAAAACAACAAGAGGAAGCTTTTGATTATTTAGAAGAAATAGCTTCAAATGTTGAAAATGAAGAATTAGAAAAAATAAAAATTTTAATTGAAAATATTAGAAGTAATTCTAATGTTGTTGTTAATTTTGGAATAGATTTTGATGATGAAGATGATAATTCAAACACAATAATGAAAGCTTTTTATAGATTTTTTGTAGATAAAATTAATTTTCCTGATTTGAGTGATAACGTTAAAAAAATATTAAATTATTTTAATACATTTAAAGACGTTATAGAAGAAAAGAAAGAAGAAAAAAAAGAAGAAGAAATATCTCCTGAAATAAAAGGAATATCAATATTATCATCAATATTTGAAAAATTAAAAAAATATGTAGATCAAGAAAATGATAAAGAGAATATAATAAATATATTAGATGAGAATATAAGAATAATAAAAAAATTTATATTAAATGAGAGGAAAATATATATTCCATTTATTGGAGTTTCTTCATCAGGAAAATCAACAGTTTTAAATGGTATTCTTGGATATCAATTATTTCCAGAAGATATGAATGAATGTACTACAAGAGGAATGATAATTCAATATTCTAATAATGCTGAATTATATGAAAGCATTATTGATGATGAAACTAAATATTATTATGTTTTTACTGAAAAAGATAGACCTGTTGCTGAAGGAATTTATGAAGTTAGAAAATATTTAAAAGGTTTAAATTCAAGATATGCAAAAGATGAAAAGAAATTCTTTTATTTTGTTAAAACACCTATAAGATTTTTTGAAGATATGGAAATGAGTGAAGAATTAAAACAAAAAATTTTATTTGTTGATTTACCTGGTTCAGATACTAAAGATAATGCATTTAATGATAAAAATAATGAAAATGATAGAACTCCTTATGAAAAATTATTAAATATAAGTACAAGCTTTGTATATATTAATAAAGGAAGAACAATTAAAGAAAATGCAAATAGAGCAATATTAAAAAATTTATATTTAAATATTCAAGATAATTCTCAATTAATCGGTGAAGAATATTTAAAATCTTGTTTATTTGTTGTAAATATGTTTAATCAATTAACTGATGAAGAAAAAGATATAAATGGAATAAGTGAAGAAATTTCTACAATATTATTTGATAATAAAAGTAAAAGTAATCAAATAAAATCTGCAATTTTTAATGCTAAACATTATTTTGAATATTTAAAAGAATCTACTCTTTTACAAGACATAGAATATTTATTTGCTAAGTGTAAAGATGAATTTACTACTCAATTATCATCATCATCTTTAATGAAAGAAAATAATTATGTTAAATTTTGTTCAAAAAAAATAAAAAATACTTTAAATAGTTTATCATTGAAATATGATAATTCAATTAAATGTAATGAGAAATATAATTCAGAAGTAAAAAAACATATTTCAAAAAATTTAAAAGAATTAAACAAAGAATTAAAAAAATCAGATGAAAAAACAATTAATGAAATGGCAAATGTATTATATCAAGCAAATCAAAATTTGACGGGAATGAGTTTTTATCAAAATTCTTATTGTGAAGGTTTTTTCCAAAATTTAAATGAACAAATAGTAAGATCTGAAAAATATAAAAATAAAGATTATATAGAACGTCTACATGATTCTTTTGTTAAATTTGATAGATTTTTTGAATTAGATATTAAAAAAAGTAGTACAAAAAATAAAAAAGAATTTCAAAAAAAGAGAAAGGATTTTAAAAATGCTATAGAAACAATTTGTAATGTAGATAATAGTAATGATCCAATTTTAGATGTTTTTTATGATACTAAAACAAATATTTTATCTTTTCTTGAAAATAAAAAATTTGAAATCAAAAATTCATTAGAAAACAAAAAAGATATTAATAAAACTGATATAGTAAAAGAAATAAATGAAAAAATTGAAAAAGAATTATCAATATTTAAAACAAAATTTAATATAGCTTTTAAAGAATTTACTGATAAAGTTGATAAATATTTTAATGAAGTAACAGAAATTTTAAATGAATGGAATAAGAAATCAGATACAATTATAAGTTTAAAATATGCAAAAGATAAAAAAAGTTTAATTAGAAATGATTATAATTCACTTAAAAATAATTTAGTCCAAGAAATTCAGAATACTAATCAAAATACTTTTTTTGAAAATTTTATTGAATTCTTTAAAAATATGTTTAATTTTTTTAATTTATTTGGAACTAAAGAAAATGAAGTAAATGATAAAATAAATGAAATAAAAAATAAATTTTTAGAGAAATTTGATGAAAAAAAAAGATATTTTAAAATTAATTTAAAAAAACTAAAAGAAGAAACAAAAGATGAATTTTGTGAAATTTTATCATTAGCTTTTTCTGATTTAAGTAAAATTGAACTTCAAGATTGGGAAGAAGCTAAAACGGAGTATCATAAAGCAAAAAATTTATTGTTACCAAATGAAAGTCAGAAAGAAGAAAAAAAAGAAGAAGAAAAAAAAGAAGAAGAAAAAAAAGAAGAAGAAAAAAAAGAAGAAGAAAAAAAAGAAGAAGAAACAAAAAAAGAAGAAAAAAAAGAAGAAGAAAAAAAAGAAGAAGAAAAAAAAGAAGAAGAAACAAAAAAAGAAGAAACAAAAAAAGAAGAAAAAAAAGAAGAAGAAACAAAAAAAGAAGAAACAAAAAAAGAAGATGAAAAAAAAGAAGAAGAAACAAAAAAAGAAGAAACAAAAAAAGAAGAAACAAAAAAAGAAGAAAAAAAAGAAGTAGAAACAAAAGAAGAAGTAACAAAAAAAGAGAATAAAAAATAATAGATACATAGTTTATTTTTCTTGAAATATTTTTCACTTTTTATATAAAAAAATATATTTTAAATAAAAACATTATTTATTAAAAATTAATTTTTATAATAAAGTTAAATAATAATATTTTTTATTTGTTTTAATAAAAGTTTCTTAAACATTTTAATATATTCTTTAAAAATACATAAACTTAAACTAATCAATATATTTTAAAAAATTTAATATTACTTATACAATATTTAAGTGAAGAAAAAATTTTTATAGAGATATTTTGAAATGGTGATATTTTTGAATAATAAAAAAATAAAATATAAATGGTAATATATTTTTATTTTATAAATCAAAAAAAATTAATAAATATTTTTTTAAATACTTAGAAAAATCACAAAAAAAAAGAAAAATAATACCATATATAATTTTAATCATTATTAATTATATTTCTAAGTTGAATAAAATCAACTCTGTTTCTTTCATTAATAGAAATCATGTAAAATTCTCTTGTTTTATGTTTTGTTTATGTTATTATAAAAATTTAGAAAATTTAAATAATATTAGGAAATATGGAAAAGAGGAAAATATTAAAAGTTTTTTTATTAAAAATACTGTTTTAAAAAGAGGTTATAGTGATGAATAAACATCACTTTTATAAACATTATGTTTAACATATCTATCATCACTGCCAATTAAATTTTTTAATAAATAACTCATATACATTTCACTTCCTCTTATATTAAAAGTACCAAAATCATTTTTAACATAAATACTTTATCAAAACCTATAAAAATTTTTGTTCTTTTAATATTAAAATATTTTGTGATTTAATATCTCTATGAGAAATTTTATTTTATTGTATATATAACAAGGCATTTACTAAAGATTTTAAAATTGTTCCTAAAATTTTTTCATCATATATTATTGTATTATCTTTTATTATTTTATACCAATCACATGAAGCTAAAGGCATTAATATATATATACAATATGCTGTTGCATCTATCTTTTTTATAACATATTTTAATATTGGAATTATATTATTATATATATTATTCTTTGGACATAAAGTTTGAATTATTTCAATTCGTGATTTAAATTTTTTTAAATCTTCTTCACCATCTGCAATTATTTTTTTTATTGCATATTTTTTTTTTTAAATATTAATGAATTTTCTAATAATCAAGAATATAATTGTTTACATAAAATGAATAAAATAGTATTTTGTATGGGCAAGTATTTAATTTTAATCAATGTTTATTTTGCCCTTCATTTTGTGAACATAAAGGGATTAGTTTTTATAAAAATAATTATTCAAGTTCATATAATTTAAATTGTAAAAACTCATATTTCAATTAATATAAATAATAATTGAAGAAAAAATTGGCTTTATATATATTCCATATAAAAACATTATTTGGCCTAATATTTTCACTGATAATAATAATTATGATAATAATGGAAATATAAAAATTGTAAATTAAAAATCAAAGAAAAAAATTGATTTTTTAAACAAAATTTTTCTACTAAAATCTGGAAATTTACAATTCATTTCTAATATCCAAGGATTTAAATATTCATCAATCAACACATCTACTCCAATAAACGTCGATATTTTTTTAACAAAATATTTCTTTCTTGTTTATTTTGTAAAAATATATTCTATTGATAATACTGATTTTATTAATATATGTTTTAAATAAATTTTTTTGGAGCTATTCCTTGTTTAATTAAATAATTTTTAAATGTTTTAAATGACCAAATATTACCTTATTCATTTCCTATATTTTCGGCATGAATAAAATTATTTTTATCTCTTATATTTACTAAAGTATTAGATAAATAAATAAATAAATAAATTATTATCAAAATCTTTTCATCTAAATTATATTCATATATTCAAATTTGAACTAATCCTTCATTATTAAAATATATTTTTAATGGAAGAAAACTTGAAATTAACACATAAATTCTAAAATCAAATTTTTTTCATATAAAAGAAATGGATTTGGGATATAATGAGTTATAATTAATCGTTTATATAATTTGAAAAATATTTCTTCAGATTTTTATACCAATTCCTTGATTTTCTTCAAATGGTTTAATTAACTATAAATTATCTTTTGATAATGTATAATTTTTAAATTTTTATTAATTAATTATCTATCATCTGATAATACATATGATTCTTACATATAATTATAATCTTCAGGAAATTTTTTATTCATTCTTCTGTGGCTTCTATATAAATTATCTTTTTTACTTATATTATCAATAAAATGAAAGTTATTATATGGTATTACATTTTTATTACATTTAGGGCTTTCAAAAAAAAAATTAGTGTAATCTTATAAAATTGATAAATAAAATAATATATATAAGAGCACAGACAGAATAATAAAAAATATTTTATAATTATTAAATTATATTTTATATATATTTTTTTAAAATTAAAATTCTTATTTTTAATAAGATAAAGAGAAAAAAATTTAAAAAACATATAAAACATATATGATTTATTAATATTTTTTTATCTATGAAAATATGAAAAAATATAAAATATAAATAAAGTTACAATGAATAGTTTCATAAAAAATCAACAATAGAATTATGAATAAATATAATTTTGAGAAAAAAGTAAAATAAATTATATTTATAATAAGAAAAACAAAAATAAATAATAAATAATAATTAAGTCTTATAAAATACTTTATAATAGGAAACTTTCAATAGTTTTTTAAACATATTCATAATGATAAATATTTATTTTTTCATAATTATAAATAGAAAAAATTTAAAAAAAGAATTTAGAAATAATATAATAAACTCTTTTTACTAAATTAATTTATTATTCTTTTTTTGCACTAAAATTTCATTCATTAAAATATATTATTCCAATATCAATAAATAATAATATATTAAAATATTTAAAATGAAATTTAGAAAGAAATATTCAATTCAATTTAAATTAAAATGTATAGAATTAGCCCAAATATTAGGCATATATGGGACATCTTTAATTATACGAATTGATAAAAAATGTATTACTTCTTGGACTTTAAATAAGGAGAAATTAAAAAATATTAAAGAACAAAAATCTTTATATAGATTATCAGGTGGAGGTAGTAAAATAAAATTTCATTGTAAAGAAAAAGAAATTTTTAATTTTATTAATAGATGTAAAGAAATTGGATTTAATTTAAATATGAATTTAATTATTAAGGAATTTTGGTGTATTTGTCCTGGGATGAAAAAATGTTCAAAAAAATGGTATTATAGGTTTATGAAAAGAATTAATCTTTATATTAAAGAATTTAAATAAATAAAAATTATTTTTATTAAATTATTTCTTTAAAAATAACTTTAACCTATAAACCTGATGATTTATGTTTTGTTTGTTTTTATTATAATTTAGAAATGATGATAAATATAATATGGTTTAATTATGTTATTTAATTTTGTTAAATTGAAAAAAATAGAAAAAGAATAAATTTATATAACTGTGTATGAAATAAATGTCAATTAACTCATAAAACTTGATTACTTAATCAATATTATTAATTCATAATTATAAAATTTTATCTATATAAAAATATAAATAAAAAATGCTTTTATTTTATTAGAATGAATTCAAATAAAATAAAAATTAAATACATTATTATTAAATAATCTATTTGAAAACAATTTTTTTATAATTTTATTGTTTTTAATTGTTTGTTTATTATATTATAATAAAAACTTATATTAAATTTTATTAAATTGTTTTTATTCAAATAATATTCATTTAATATTTTTATATAAATAAGATTAAAATATAATTTAATTTGGAACTAATAAAAATTATATGTTAATTTAATTTTATAATTTTCATTTGAAATTGGGGATTGGGGATTGGGGATTGGG